>VDFB02369482.1:0-24407 GCA_007258455.2 Sequoia sempervirens | reverse complement strand
ATTGAGGCACATATTTGCAACAAAATCTAAGGAATGCAAGTTGTTTGAAAACATATTGTGATATGCAGAATGATAGATTAAATGCAATAAAAAACAAGATAAAGATGTTAAACAAAAATTGTGCACCTAGAAATTGATGAAGGACAAAATGAAGACTATGAATGTCTCTGAAATTCTAGAAAATTTGATTTTTAGGCCAACTGGGACACTTACGCCAAGTTGAGTGACTTAGTCCTAGATCTGGGAAACTGCTCTGAAACCCGTTTCAGCCAAATGGGTATCCAAATCTATAAAAAATCTAAAAAATAGGTGCAGTGGGACTAAGTCGCCACTATTGGCAACTTAGTCCACTTTGGCTTTTCTAAAAAGTCAAAAGTGGAATCTGTAGCCCTCAATCTGCTCTTTCTGTTCCTCTAGGTATTCGGTTTTGAAACCCTAATTTATGAGGCTGTAAGTGCTTTTTGTGTAGATTTTGACCTTATCAATAGGAAGATGACTCCAAAAAGTTTGAAACCTATTCTTCAATCGTGTCTAAGCCATCCAAGCACCTAAATCTACAATCACACAAAGGAAGAGAGAAAATTTTGATTGTTAGGGATTGGGGGTTTGCCTTGGTCAAACCCCATTTAGGTAATTAAACCAAAATGATGAAATACGATAATGAAACATGAAACATAAAACAATGCAATTAGAAACTTTCCATGATGATAGATCTTGAGTTGCTACAACAATGGATGAAGAATCTTGCTCTTGAATGCCTTAAAAAGCTATCTTGATGTCTGAGAATGCTAAAACCCTAGCTTGCTTGACTTGACAATATGCATGAATGACGAATGGTGATTGAATTAATAATGAATGAATAATGAATTAGGGCTTAAAGGTCACATTTTATAGAGAAGAGTTAAGTGAATGACTAGAATAAGGATCATAATCAAGGGCCAAGATTAAATTAGAAAATAATTTAATCAAGGGTGGAGGTTAATTGAGAGAAGAAAGACATGGATAGATAAAGACATGAGGTGGAAGATAAGATTGGCACAAAAAAAGAGGTGATAGGAGAAATTAAATAATAAAGATTATTTAATTTAGGTGGCCAACATAGGAGAAATAAATAAAATATTAATTTTATTTATTTAGAAAGGTGAGGACAAATAATGAGATAATTAAATAATTAAAAATAATTATTTAATTATAGAGGAAAGGTGGAGTGTTAAACATTAAATAATTAAAAATAATTATTTAATGGAGAGGGAAGGGATAATAAAATAATTAAAATATTTATTTAATTGGAGAGATAAAGAAAGGATAAATAATTAATTAAATATAACATTTATTTAATTATAGAGAGAAAAGGCTAATGGATAATTAAATAATTGAAATAATTATTTAATTATAGAAGAAGAGAGAAAAACTAACTTTTGAATTAAAATAATATTAGACTTAAATGCTTAATAAAAGTCAAGAAAAGTGTGAAAGTCATTTACAATTCTTTACAACACCTTTACAAAACATGCATTTTATTCAATTTACCAGGGCCCAAGACCTAATGTGGATGTGTGAAACACCTTACAACACTAGATCAAGGTGATATCAAGTCCATTTTGTCATCAATTAATCCAAAATCAAGCAAAGAAAAAGGGATAATTTTTTCGTGTCCACAACTATCTTTGTTGAAAGGTGATTTCTATCAATGAAACTCAAGAAATAATTCCAAGGTCTCTAATGTTAGGCATTGATAATGCACAAACAACTTAGTGAAAATGTGATTTTTTGGTAATCACAAGGGGCCTTACAAATCAAATGTTGGAAGCTTCAAATTCATCAAATGCAACAATGTGGTGATGCTTTACATGAGTCATATTTTAACAATAATTTTCAAAGAAATAGAAAAAGATGAGGGTTTAGAGAAATATCCTAATTGAAAACCTAAGATCAATTATTCAAATAATAGAGAGTTCAAGCTGGACCAATCTTCCAAAACAAATCCTTGCTTAACCAAGATCAAATCTACAGTATCACAAGAACAGTGCAATCTCCAAAGGTATTAAATATTTTTAGATTGTAAATATCCAAACATTCAACCAAAAGCATGAAATGCATAAAAATTCATGATTGAACTTGAATGCAACAAAGAGTAGTCCCAAGATAACTTTACACAACAATCTGTTGGTTCTTTTTCCATCTAAGCCTTGAAATCCTCAAATCCGCAGCCAACCCTTATACTCAAGCAACTTCAAAGCCAATGGCCAACTAACGGGTAAAGAGTTTCAAGCTCTTACCCCTACTCTTTAGGCTCTATGGGACCAATGAGGGCATTCCTTATTATGTTTAGTTGATATTTTCATTCCTTAAGAACACTTCAACACATATTTATTCCTACTCAATGAAGAAAGATATTATTTACTGAAGGCTTGGCAAACCTTTGAGCAAATAACTATCTAATGCTAGGAAATGAATGACTCTTTACAACACATATGTATCATAATTGGAAGATTTAATGATTTATAATTTTATTCTCATTTTGAATTCCCAATCCGGATTATTATCAACTCAATTGTTTCATTATTGTCCACAAATGAATCAGTGTCTCATGAATTGGGTAAATGGAGTCAACTACGCAACAACCAGTAATATATCAACTACTGAATTCATAAACATGTGGACTATTATCATTTTTCTTTGCAATATGAGAACTCACTATGCTTGAAACAAAACTCCTTATCAAATCCTATGCAACCCTTTAAAAATCTGTGATTCCCTTTAAGCATTTAATTAACTATTTGAGCTAAAGCCAAAACAAATCCATACATTCAACTAAACCATTGAAGATAAACGAAAAGACCCTTGATATTTTTATTCATAATTTGTAAAAGATAATATAGAGGAGATTATTGTCCCTGAACTAAAAATCGCTTCAATATTAGTAACTTTATAAATCTAATTTAAGATTGTCACATTTAACCCCTAACCAAGACAATATATTGTTCCATCATTTACATCATTTTCAATATGCTTCCAACATGAGCTAATTTCTACCCAGACCTCCAAAGATTTCAAAATCGAAGCCCTACAATAAGAAGAGAAAGAGAAGATAAAGAAAACAAAAGAAACATGAGCAATCCTAAAATGAATATGTAGAAAACACTTGGCAGCTTCATCTCCGTTAATCCGCAACAAGAAAACTGAAAATCCTCTCCCTTCTCTCTTCCTTTGCAATGAAATTTTCCTCTGAATCTTTCCCTCATCAAAAAATTCATATGCCTATGAAAATCAATCACCATTTTACCCTGCAGTTGAAAAATAATTTGCTCCAGTGAAAACTCTTCATTTTTTCCCTTGTTTTCCTATGCACTTTACCATTGTCTTTATCCAACCAATAAAATCCATCATATAGCCAATATTTTATTTATTTCATGAAATTATCTCCCATGCCTTTTACCCTGTGTGCCCTGCTTTCACTTTACACTCTCAACAACAAAATCACTATTTAAATGGAGGCCTTAAATAATTTTACACTTGCTGCATAATGGAACTTTTACTTTTACCCATGCCTTCACTCATATTTTACCTTTCAAGGCATCATCAAAATTTCATTAGACCATTAAAATAAAATGCCCCTGCCTCTTTACTTTCATTTTGCATCTTAAATTTTAATCCCTTTTTAAATAGTG
This sequence comes from Sequoia sempervirens, assembly GCA_007258455.2. Lineage (NCBI taxonomy): Eukaryota > Viridiplantae > Streptophyta > Pinopsida > Cupressales > Cupressaceae > Sequoia > Sequoia sempervirens. The sequence goes on along the minus strand of VDFB02369482.1, from coordinate 20,736 downwards.
AAAACCCAAATTTAATCGGGTAGCACTTCATGTTTTAATGTTTTGCCTTTAAATTTTATCCAGGCCCACCAAGCTTCTCCCTGCACACATCGCTCATCACACGTTACTGGGAAATTTGGAGAAGACAAATCACGATGAGCGATGAGGAGCATGAAGTCAAAGTTGAAATTTATCAGGCAATAAAAACATTTACCCATGCATTTATTTTGCATATTTTATTTAAAATATTTGCTCCTCAGGTAAAAACATTTCACTCAGCCATTTACTTTGCAGCAAAAACTTTAAAAAATTTCATCTGGCACCATTCCCTGCCAATTTTCACGGGCCCACTAAATTCCTTCCTTCTTAGCATATCAGGAATCGCTGGTTTAAAAGAAAAAAGGAAGCATCAACTGGCGATAGTGCAAAGGCCAGCGATGGGTGATGAGTTTTGTCGTGAAAATAATTTGGTTGGTTCAAAAAAAATTATTAACAAACAAAAACTTATCCCTCACGTGAGAACTCTCGAGGTACTATGTGGGCCAGCTTTTGAGGACAAGACAACCAATGACATCCCATCGCTACCCCATAAGCCATCGCTAGTTTGTTTCTCATTTTTTCACTCCAATGCGCGATGGGCTATGTGTCGTGCCAAAAACTTTCAAACATGCATAAGAAGTTTCAAACCTTCCCTTTGTTGATGAACATTAAATGAACCTGTCCAATGGAGTACCATTACTAGGAAATATTGCATCGCCTATTTCCTCCATTTTCACTCATAATTGGCAACATGCGATGAGTTTTGTCGTGCAACCATGAAAGTCGTGAAAGTCGCCTCTGGACCAATCAGAGCTAAGAATTAAACTTGTTTTTCCTCCAAAACATTTGAAATGTGTTTTATATTCACCCCTTTATATTTGCACAATATTTATAATATTTAAAATATTTAAAATATTAACATTTGAACTTTAGAAAAATTTGTGACTTCTAATTACGCCTACGGGCCGTTTGGGGGAAATTCACCGAGTGCAAACTAGGACACCTATAGCCATGATTTTTTGCATGTGATCATAATCAATTATTTAGAGAAAACTCATTTCTTTAGATTTTTCCCATCCCTTAAAATTCAAGTACCTCCTTTGTAAACTGACCCCTAGACGTGTTTGCCGCAAAAGAAGTACATTAAAATAATGTATCAAATGACCTCCATTTGTGATGAAAATGGAGTTGTAGAGGTTTTAGACCAAGAAAAGAAATGGGTTGTCATTAGAATTGAAAAATTTGACATTTTTTGGAACATCATTTTTGGCCATGTTACGATAAAAAAATAATTAAATAACCCATCAAAACTTATCTTGGAGGTACAAGATTGAACATGTGTGTAGAAATTTAACCCAGGAATGGAGTAAAAAAATGAATTAGAAAAAGGGATCTCGAGGTGAAAGATATTAATAGACAAAGTTGCTCATTCAGGCATTTCTACAACTTTTCCATGCTCAGAACCAATTAGGGCTCACGAAGTCACCACTTTGAAAAAATATCAAAAAAACTTTTAGGAGGCTGCCACTGGAAACATAAGCTCATTTGGGTCCATTGAACATGTGTACAAGAGGGATTTCCTTCATTCCGTATTCTTCACGATATATTAAGGGTCAAAGTTGACCACCTTGAAACACTATCACAAATGCAGATGTAAAACTGAACAAAATGCATTTGCTTTTGATCTCGAAAAAATAGCAAATCTAATCATGAGGCTCTAAAATTAGACCAGGGAGCACATGAATGTAAGGAGAATGGGGAGCAACAATCCTTTCATCATAAAAATCATTCAGTTGTGAAATATCATCTCGAACAGGAGGCTACTTTGCAGAATTGAAAGTTTGCAAACAACAAAAAGGTGCCAAAACCCTCCAGCTTTTCTTTTTAAAACCTTGTTAAAACTCATCATGGGAAGCTGAAAATTGACGTGTACATTCACATATGTCATATGAGTGTTTCCACAAAAGGATTATGCATGAAAATCAATAGGCTCCAAATTGTGACCCTCCAAAGTAGGTCACTTAGGAAGATTTCTCTAGTGCACTTCTGAGAGTGCATAGGCAAGGTTTTCGAAATAGGCACTTCAAATTTGCAAAATTTGAAAGTGCCATCAATGGCTCTGACTGGGTATGTATGCCCCCTATGGGCATATCAAGAATCCAGATCTCTGGGGAGTAGACCAAATACTGAGTCCATCAGGTATTCTCAAACTACTCCTTTATTCAACCTTGTTTTTCAACTTCACTTGGTGACCCCAAGTCACCAAATGAAAAAGGGGAGTTAGTACTTACCTCTGTCAAACACCAATCTGTAAAAGGAATTGATCTCCCTCAACTCATGCTTGCCTCTATCAAACCACAACAATATAAGTGACTGCATTTATGCAAACACAAATATCAAGCTGCCTTTATACAAGTGGAAATTTTCTCCCTGTTTGACTTTATTATCACATGGCAACCAAATTACATATGCCACATCACTGCCACTCTCTTCATTTTTTTTTGTATCAAGTGGCAACATAAGAGGGTAGTGATCAAAACCACATGGAAATATGGTCTTATCACATGTACTAACTCCCTCATAATGATTATGCTCAAAGAAAATATCATGCCTAAAAAACAATGTGCAATCCTCCTGTGTATTGAGTAGAGAATGCTCACACATTTGTAACATATTCAACAGAAATGCATCACAAATACGTTTATCTCTATCCCAACAACACAACCCAAACACATTGTTACATGCTTCAAGGTTCTGAAAATTAGATTTATCAACACTCACAATACCTTCACCTTCATTCAAATCATAGCATTCAAAAGAAAAATCAACATTCCAAACAATGTTCTCCACCTCATGTTCATAGACAAGATTATCAACACTCAACATGTTACCACAAAGGGAAACTTCAAGTACAGGTTCATATGAATCAAAACTTTCATTTGCAACAACTTCATCATAGTAAGTGTTCAAAACACATTCACCAATGCAAGGTGTATCCCACTCAACACTATCTCCTGTTGTTCCAACATGAAAATTTGAAACATACTGCTCATGAGAGAGGTTATGAGTTGCAGATCTAGAAAAAAGGTCCTCATATGCATCTATATGATAGACACAATCGTGTTCTTCATGTGCAAATTCATCATGAAAATTGTCACTAGTTGTACCAATGTTTATCTCTACATTTGCACTTTCATGTACATCTACATAGGGTATAAAAGTGATCATCATGGAAAAAATAGGTCCTTAAGTGGCAAAAAATTTAGAAAAATCTGAGTTAGGCAACTTGACATAAAAATTTGAATAAGTTATCTATATTTCAAAATATGAGAATAGAATCTATATAAAATTGAATGTAGTTTCTAAAATACTAGGTTTGTTTAAAAAAGAAAAATCTATTTGTGAAAATTTGAAATTTCAATGTAGTAGTACTTAAATTTCAGTGGAAGTAAGTAGGTGTGACCACCTAACCACAATAAAATGATAATATTTTTTATAAGATTTTAGATATAAGTAGAGGACTCATGCCCTGATATGATACATATTTTTGTAATTTTTTCCAAGTAAATAATTAATTATGAATTTTAAAAATATAAAAATTGTATGGTAATTACCTTAACTTGGTCAAAACTTCATGAAATTCATTTTTTCATTTTTAATCCTATAGTATGTTTAGCATAGAATGTGACACATGTTTTGGATTCAAAAATGTGATACCATTTGAAAGCTATAGATGCTTTTCAATCAGCCTATCAATTAGACTTTAGTTATAATTCAAATAGAAATGAATAATAATTACTTATTAAATTTAAATTAAAGCATAATTTATATTGGTGGAAAGCCCAGAATCTCCTTTAAAACTCTTTTCATTTCATCAATTTTGGGTAAAAAATAGTCATTAGCCACATACCCATCATATTGCCACTTTTGGCCCATCATGATCCTCACATACCCCATAAATGCTTTCCTCATGCAAACATTTAGTGATGGATTTAAAGGAAGAAAAATAAATAGAAGAAGGTAAAACATCAAACAAAACATGGGTTCCTTGTTCATCATTATCAACTACTTGTACTGATTCATTCAATACATCTCCTGCATGCATATCCTTCCCTTTGTTCATACTACTACAACAATCCGTAGTGTCACACTCTTCACTTTCAAACTGAAAATCATCATTTGTTTCTTCATTGCAGCTACTTATAGATGATGTCTCTAACTAAAAATCATTGCACACTTTATCATTCACAACTGATATATTGACATTCTTAGAAGCATTATTCAAGTTTGCAGGCTCCTTTGTCTCATCATGAAAACTTTTATCAATGCTACACACACTTATAAGATTGGTATGACAAAGTACATCATAATAATGTTGATTACACATGCCTTTTTCAAAAAGTATATTCAGTTCATATCCATCATACTCTTATTCTTGTGAGCCTTCAAAAACATTGTCATCATCTTCATTAGAATACTTTTCACTCAAGGAGATTAATTCCACCTCCCCCTCTTGAAAGGATTCAGAATTGCGAGGGTTGCAAATAGAGCTGAAGTCTTCTTGATCACCCATACAAGGATGCTTTTCAACTAGTTGAAACTTCCTCCTACAACACCATTTTTCTTATCATGAAGATGTGAAATTTGAAAATCAACCTAATATTCAACTGTATATTCAATATCCATAGATGAGAAAACACTTTCAGTATCATCTGCATCATTGCAGCCTTCATTTGCTACAAAAAATCTGCTTTCTATTTCTGTATTTTCAAAACAAATAGAGGAAACATCAAATGTTTCATCTATCTCTTCATGACCATCATGGTTGCAATCTTCATCTGTGTATATTTCTTTTGTAGGTTGTTTAAAAATAATTCTTGAAAAAGTGCCATCACATAATTGAGTTAAGAGATTACTTCCATATTTATCTATCATTTCCTCAATTATTGAAAGCCATTGATATATGCATTTAAGATTAGGGGGCTTCAAGTGAATTGGCATGGTACTTAGACTTGGCTCAAGTCTTTCACAAAACAAATCAATGCAAAATGATTCATCAAGCTTTTCTGATTCTGGTATAGCAAGCATAAATTTCATGAATCTAACATGAAAATCATAGATGGATTCATCCTACAATCTTTCTATATCACACATTGCATCAATATATGTTATGGACTCAACCTTGTTTGAAATTTTCTCTTTAAATTCTTCTTGAGTATGTAGATTTCTTTCTTCAGACAAGCATTCATCATTCACTATTGACTTCAAAATAATCAAGGAAACATATTATGAGCTCATGCCATGAATCTATGGAATGCATTGGTAATCAAGTAAACCAACCTTTAGCTATACCTTCTAAAGTTCTTACAAAAAATTTCATGATAACATCTTCTTCAATCTAACAATATTCCATCAAATCAATGAAACACTGTACATGTCTTGATGCCGATTCTTCAAAATCATCTCTAAACATAGGAAAATATTCATTAATTCTTCTTGGGACAGAATGTGGGTAACATTGGGTTTTACTAAGATCTAAAGGGTCATATATTTCACTATCGAACACCTTCCTTTGAGGATAGGGTTGTGTTCTAAGCATGATATTAAAACTTGTAGAGGGAGAACTAAAACAACCATACATTTTGCAAATGAAAATTATTCCCTCTACAACTATTCAATACTCAACATTCAACCTCCCTTGATTGTAGTACTCAATTTCACTAAATAAGGGAACCAAAGTTTTCTAGGAATTCAAATGTGGTTTTCATACAAAAGTTTCTTGAAAACCAAAAGTGAAGAATACCTGGAAATGCTACAGCTGCTGCAAATTGTTCTTACTAACTGGAAATATTGTAGATCTGGAACTTTTCTTCACATCTTCACATGTTCTTTTGAAAGAGTCGCCACCTATCTTGTTAGAGGACTAAACTTCAAATAGTATGAAGTTCTTGCACATGCAAATTTCCTTCTGAGTTCCTTTCACCATCAGAGCACCACAAATCATGAAACTTTTAGGTTCACTACAACAATTTCTTTCTCTAGGGTTGAAATTCTTCAATATTTGAACCAAATTCAAAATAGCAAATAATATGACTCTATTAATTATCAATCTGTACTTGGAGATTCAAATTTATCCCCAGCAGAGTTGCCATTGTGTTGGTTATTTTTCCACCTAAGCCTTGAAATCCTCTAAAGGGAAGCCAACCCTTATACTCAAGCAACTTCAAAGCCAGTGGCCAACTAACGGGTGAAGAGTTTAAGGCTCTTACCCCTATTCTTTAGGCTTTGCGGGACCAAGGAGGGTGTTCCTTGTGTTCAGTTGATATTTTCATTCCTCAAGAACACTTCAACATAGATTTATTCCTACTCAATGCAAAAAGATATTATTTACTAAAGGCTTGGTAGACATTTGAGCAAATAACCGCCTAATGCTAGGAAATGAATGACTCTTTACAACACATACATCATAATTGGAAGATTTAATGATTTATAATTTTATTCTCATTTTGAATTCCCAATCCGAAGTATTATCAACTTAATTGTTTCATTATTGTCCACAAATGGATCAATGCCTCATCAATTGGGTAAATGGAGTCAACTATGCAACAACCAGTAATATATCAGCTACTGAATTCATAAACATGTGGACTATTATCATAATGATTTTCAATACAAGAACTCACTATGCCTTAAACAAAACTCCTTATCAAATCCTATGCAACCCTTTACAAATCTGTGACTCCCTTTAAGCATTAAATTAACTCTTTGAGCTAAAGCCAAAACATAGCCATACATTCAACTAAACCATTGAAGATAAATGAAAAGACCCTTGATATTTTCATTCATAATTTGTAAAAGAGAATACAAACAAGAGTATTGTCCCAAAACTAAAAATTACTTCAATATCAGTAACTTTATAAAACTAATTTAAGACTGTCACATTTAACCCCTAACCAAGACAATATACTGTTCCATTCATTTATAGTATGCTTCCAACTTGAGGTGATTTCTACCCAAACCTCCAAAGATTTCAAAATCGAAGCCCTACAATAAGAAGAGAAAGAGAATATAAAGAAAACATAAGAAATAAGAGCAACCCTAAAATGAATCCGTAGAAAACACTTGGTAGCTTCATCTCCATTAATTTGCAACTTGAGAAAACTGAAAATCCTCTCTCTTTTCTCTTCCTTTGTAACAAACTTTTCCTTGGAATCTTTCCCACATCAGAAAATTCATATGCCCGTGAAAATCAATCACCATTTTACCCTACAGTTGAAAAATAATTTTCTCCAATGAAAACTCTTCATTTCTGCCCTTGTTTTCCTGTGCACTTTACCATTGTCTTTATCCAACCAAGAAAATCCTCCATATAGCCAATATTTTATTTATTTCATGAAATTATCTCCCATGCCATTTACCTTGTGTGCCCTACTTTCACTTTACACTCTTAACAACAAAATCACTATTTAAATGGAGGCCTTAAATAATTTTATACTTGTTGCATAATGGAACTTTTACTTTTACCCATGCCTTCACTCATATTTTACCTTTCAAGGCATCATCAAAATTTCATTAGGCCATTAAAATAAAATTCCTGTGCCTCTTTATTTTCATTTTGCATCTTAAATTTTAATCCCTTTTCAAATAGTGAAAACCCAAATTTAATCGGGCGACACTTCACGTTCTAATGTTTTTCCTTTAAATTTTACCCGGGCCCACCAGGCTTCTCCCCGCACACATCGCTCATCACACGTTACTAGGAAATTTGGAGAAGACAACTCGCGATGAGCGATGAGGAGCATGCAACCAAAGTTGAAATTTATTAGGAAATAAAAACATTTACCCATGCATTTATTTTGCATATTTTATTTAAAATATCTTCTCCTTGGGTAAAAAATTTCACTCAACCATTTACTTTGTAGCATAAACTTTAAAAATTTTCATCCGGCACCATTCCCCGTGCCTACCAATTTTCACGGGCCCACTAAATTCCTTCCTTCTTAGCATATCAGGCATCGCTAGTTTAAAAAAGAAAAAAGGAAGCATCAACTGGCGATATTGCAAAGGTTGTCGATGGGTGATGAGTTTTGCCATGAGAATAATCTGGCTAGTTCAAAAAATGTTATTAACAAACAAAAACTTATCCCTCACGTGAGCACTCTCAGGGTACTATGTGGGCTAGCTTTTGAGGAGAGAACAACCAATGAAATCCCATCGCTACCCCATAAGCCATATCTGGTTTGTTTCTCATTTTTTCACTCCAACGTGCAATGGGCAATGTGTCGTGCCAAAAACTTTCAAAACTACGGAAGAAGTTTCAAACCTTCCCTTTGTTGAGATGTGTCGTGCCAAAAAACTTTCAAAACTGCGGAAGAAGTTTCAAACCTTACCTTTGTTGATGAACATTAAATGAACTTGTCCAATGGAGTACCATCACTGGGAAATATTGCATCCTCTATTTCCTCCATTTTCATTTAGAATTGGCGATGAGCAATGAGTTTTGCAGTGTAGCCATGAAAGCTGCCTATGGATCAATCAAAGCTAAGAATCAAACTTGTTTGTCCTAAAAAACATTAGAAATGTGTTTTATATTGGCCCCTTTATATTTTCACAATATTTAAAATATTCAAAATATTCACATTTAAACTTTAGAAAAAATTGTAACTTCTAATTAGGCCTGCGGGCCGTTTGGAGGAAATTAAGTGAGTACAAACCAGGACACCTAGAGCCATGAATTTTTTCATGTGATCATAATAAATTATTTAGAGAAAACCCATTTCTTCATATTTTCCCTAGCCCTTAAAATTCAAGTACCTCCTTTGTAAACTGACCCTCGAAATGTGTTTGCTGCAACAAAAGTACATTAAAATAATGTATCAAATGACCTCCATTTTTAATGAAAATGGAGATATAGAGGTTTTAGACCAAGAGAAGAAATGGGTTGTCATTAGAATTGCAAAATTTGACACTTTCCGGAACACCATTTTTGGCCATGTTGCGATCAGAAAGCAATTAAATAACCCATTAGAACTTATCTTGGAGGTGTGAGATTGAACAGGCATGTAGACATTTGACCCAAGAATGGAGTGCAAAAAAATGATTGAAAAAATGGATCTCGAGGTGAAAGATATTAATCGACAAAATTGCTCACTCGGGCATTTCTGCAACTTTTCCATGCTTAGAACCAATCAAGGCTCACAAAGTCACCACTTTGACAAAATATCAAAACAACTTTTACGAGGCTGCCATTGGAAATATAAGCTCATTTGGGTCCATTCAACATGTGTACAAGAGGGATTTCCTTCATTCCATATTATTCATGAGATATTAAGGGTCAAAGTTGACCACCTTGAAACACTATCATAAATGCAGATGTAAAACTGAATATAATGCATTTTGCTTTTAATCTCAAAAAAATAGTAAATCTAATCATGAGGCTTTGAAATTGGACTAGGGAGCACATGAATGTAAGGAGAATGGGGAGCAACAATCCTTTCATCATGAAAACCATTCAGTTGTGAAATATCATCTTAGACAAGAAGCTACTTTGTAGAACTGCAAGTTTGCAAACAACAAAAAGATGCCAAAACCCTCTAGCTTCGCTTTTTAAAACCCTATCAAAACTCATCATGGGAAGCTGAAAATTGACATGCGTGTTCACATATGTCATATGAGTGTGTCCACAAAAGGATTATGCATGAAAATTAATAGGCTCCAAATTGTGACCCTCCAAAGTAGGTCACTTAGGTAGATTTCTCAGGTGCACTTCTGAGAGTGCAAAGGCAAGGTTTTCGAAATGGGCACTTCAAATTTGCAAAATTTGAAAGTGCCATCACAATCCATAATCAAAAAATTAATAAAAGTATGGACCGAAGATTCCTTAACATCTTAAACACTTTATCATAAACACAACTGAACTGCAACTAGTTCTAAGATTAATCATGAAATCACATACTCAAAACAACTTATAACATATTTGAAACACAAGAACCATGCATTGATGAAATAACACAAGGAAGAACACCAAAAGACAATGTCACCAATTGTATTCACTTCACCAAAATTTGCAACAATTCAAGTATCTCTTGTCCAGTAGCATTAACAACCTTACAAATGAGGAAGAGGCCTCAATATATAGAGAAGCATCCAACATGTTGGCCTAGGAGAGAAATAAAATTAGGCTTTACATTAGGTTAGCCAAACAGGTCAGCCTTGGCAACTTTAATAACCCTAATTTAATTTTACAATAAAATATTACAAAGCTGACATCAAAAGGCATTTTACAATTAAATAAAAAGATCCTAGCACAAAAGTCTAGACATAGCCGACTTGTAACCTTAGCCATCCTGATGTGGTATGAACATTTTTCTAGGAAACTAAGGTAGGTCATCCTCCTTATCCTTTTCTCCTTATCTAGAAATTCCTCCAATCTTTGAAAGCACACTATCAAAGTCAGTCCGATCTGGAACTGGGATGAACTTTATTCTCAAATTTAATTTTCTTTAACTCCTCTCCATATTTAACCAAATTCTTTTCCCAATCAGTTTGTAGCCCTTGATATTTATCCAAGTTAGAGATATAAACAACTGCATCCTCAAGTTGATCTTTTGCTATAGGTCCATCCTCAATTGGATAATAGACTTCATGCAACCATTTTTGTAGTTGATCCACATTTAAATTCTTATTTCCAAATTGCTTCCTACCTGTTACAATTTCTAAAAATGCGATATATCTATAAGATATCTCTTTCACTTTTCTTTGGATCTTTGTTGTTTTCTTAAGTTCCTTCATCATTATTTCTCTCTTGAAATTTAATGCCTCTATCCATTTAGCTGGTCTATTTATACTTTTAGTTGTGAGGACATTTTCCTTAATCAACACATCTAGAATTTCTATCACTTCCTCAACTCAGTAATAGTTTCATCATTTGCCATTTGACACTCTAAAGTGAGTTGAGACATCTCCTCAAGAAAAGATGAAGCCCTCTCATGTGTATGCAACACTTCTTCTATCATTAAATCTCCTCTTTGACTTACACTGCCAATCCATTGTTGAGTAATCTACGATGATGCTCTCATCTTCTCAATCTCAGAAACAACATCTTTAGACAATAACTCTTCTAAAAATGGGGTACCTTCACTGGTCTATGTTTGCAATTTAGGCTAAACTAAATGTTGAACATATCTTTGCACCTCTTTTAACTATTTTTGTAGCTTTTCTTTTTCCTTTGTTTCATTATCTATCCTCTTAAGAATAACTTGCACAAATTCCTGTAAATCTTCCTTCTCTTATTCCTTTGTAGATGGGCCCAAATTGATAGTTTCTAATTTCTAATTAGATGTGCTCGCCTCATCCTTGTGCTTGTCATTTATAGGAGTAGCAATGTGGATAATTCTATTATTAGCTTCATCCCTAAATTCATTCTAGAGATTATCCTTGATTTCTTTCTCTCCTTTGATTTACCCAAGCTAGCTAGAAATTTACCTCATTCTGGAGTCTCTTCTTCTACAATAACTTCCATCAGCTTCAATCTTTCTTTCAACCAATCTGAAGCAATTGGTTGTTTCATATCCGTGTTACCTTGAGAAACATTTTTCTCCTGCTGATCCTTGGATGGATTACCTTCAATATCTTCTAGACCCTTGCCATCATCATGTTGATCTTGTTGTCCCTCATCATTCTTTTCAATATCTGACACATGAGCATGCTCCTTCTTAGGAGATTGAGAAGGCATTTCCTTTGTTCTTTCTAGTTCTGCACTTTTACTTTGTACTTTAGGGAATTTTGTTCTAATTGCTTTATGAAATCACTCAACTCTTCACTCTTTGGTGTCGGTACATCTTCATCTTCTTCTTATTTTTCAAGGTTTCTAGAGACATTTTCTTGTTCATTTACAACCTCTTCATTAGCTTGTACGTTTTGAATAGGAGATGGAGTAGGAGTATTATTTCCTATTTAATTTCTCTCTTTGCACTTTCAATTTCATCAATAGATGACTTTTCAACATTCTCACCAAGATCATTCACCACATCTCCAACATTTTATGCAGTAGAAGGAGGAATTCTCTACTTAGGAGAGTTTATTCTAACATAAACTTGTGGCTTTTCTCCAAAAATCTCTATTTCAACCACCTTAGCATGAGTTGTATCCTCTTCAACAACCTTTTCCTTCTTTGACTTGGTCATATTTTTCCCTTCAATAACAATTCTTCTTTTCTTAGAGGGTTGAGCCTCTACACTTCCTTCTTCAACAACTTATTTTGTTGACTTTCTTCTTTTGGCTATGGGCAAACCCACAAAAGCGGTTTACAATTTGAATGAGGAAGGAAAACTAACGAAAAATAACTCCATGCCAAAAAAAATCATTCTTGGGGTTCGAACGAACTCATTGGATCGAATGAACCAAAAGAGGGTTCGCTCGAACCTAGGTTTGAGTGAACCCATTAAATGCATCCCGCCAAAAAAGCACATGGAAACCCCTTTTTGAAAGGGGATTGGAATGAACCCCCTTGGTTTGAGCGAACCCCCCTTTTCCCTGATCCTTGCTCTCTACCACCAAAAAAAAAAGAAAATTTTCCCTTCGAAGCTTAGGTTGAGCATGAAAATGGAGGAGACTTCAGAACCCAACTAGAATCAGGTAGTCCTCAGAATGAGCTATTCAATGACTATAATTTTAATATGTTTTGGTTTTATTATCTATTTGTTTTTTCAGTTTTATTAAACATAGGTTTTTCACTAAAATGAAGCTCTTTGTTCCGCACATGTAGAAAAATAGAAGATTATCAAATTTTTTGAAAAAATATGGAGTGCACTAGATATTGAATCCTTGATCCAATAAAAAATTTGAATTCGATATATACAAAAAAGTTACATGTTATCACGGTCCGCTATGTGAATTGTAATTGGTTTGACTTGAAACACAACTAAGGAAAAAATATTCAATAAAAACACTATCTAACCAAGTGGAAGAACTAGATATTAGAGTTACAAAATCTAAATTAGAAAGAATTAGAATTTTATCCTTCATGGAAAAAAGTTATGCGTATATGGTGAGCATCAATCCTTAAAAATGTTGTTTCAGAAAGAACTAGTTTTGAGGGAGATGGAAAAAGAGGTGCAATCTGATTCCAAAATTTTTGAAAAAAATATATTTAGAATCTACAGAAAAAATGTCACGAAACTCTAGTTTGCATCATCTTCAAATTCCTCATGGTTTAGCTGCTATAGGTGCCTGAAAGTGAAGATTTAGTTAGAAAAAATTATTTCACTGTCCAGTTTGGCCAGAAATTGTAAACCACTATTGTGGGATCACCCGTATAGGTTGTCTCTTGGTCTCTTTACCTTTATCCTAACTCCTAGTACTTCTTTTGATCACCACATGTGCTTCTTTTGTATCCTCCTCCTCATGAGGCTTAGCAGTGTCATCTTGTGTATTTTCATTTTCTTCCTCTGAATGGGATTCTATATCACCTAATAGGTCATAGGTAAACTTTGTGCCTGTAGACTCCAGATCCAACACCTTATGTTTGAACCAATTCTTAGATAACACCTTTGGGAGTCTATTGGTGGTGGAAAAAGTCATGACACAAAGATCACAACTTGGTTTTGCTAGAATTTGTATCAATGTTGTTGTTAACAGTGTCCTACCCACTTCTATTTCTTTGAAATATAAGTTTGGGTCTTGGGCCAAAGCTCTGGAATATGAAAATGCTAGGTTGTATTGCTTGCACTTCCGTAATTTTGATCATCTGAGTAATAATTGGAGGGTACCCCTCTAGAAGAATAAACAACCTTTTGTTTACTCTCCTCTTGTTGACTCCCCGATGCTAGTGAGGGGTATAAATGAGGCCCAGAATGGGGTCCTAACCAAGGATGTAGAAATAAAGAATGATGAGTCTGTCTTGTAGGATGGAGCTATTTTCTCCCCCAGTGGAAACATTAGTCCCTAATTGTGTTCTTGTCAGAGGAGAGAACTCCCTCTCTCTAATGGGATCCAATGTTTTAGATAAAGGTTCAAATATTTGTGTCCCTTTGAATAAGGAGGATTTGGCCCCTCTATATTAGCTTCATAAAAAGATGCAAGAGTCACTGGCTATTATGGGTTTTAAAGAGCTAGCTCCCTCCTCACCTCTTGTGAACAAGTTGAATGATGACTCCTAGACCCAGGTGCACAAAAAATATAAGCAAAATAAAATGGATGTAGGGAATGACTATAAAGTGGGCAAAGCAAATCATAAGGAGGTTAGACTCAAAGAAGCTGCAAGAGACATAACATCTGGGAAAAAAATGACCCTAGAGGGGCTCTCTAATGGATTTAAAGCTAAAAAGTAACTAGGGAGTGTTCTCCCCTTGGACCAGGGAAAGGCTTCATTGGTCCCTTCTCTCTGCTATAATGAAGTTTCTTTTGTGGAATATTAGAGGACTTAATAGTCATCTTAAACAACATATTCTCAAAATTTCTATTTTTGATCTCAAAGTTGATGTTATTTTAGTTCAAGAAACCAAGATGAAAAAGGATGTGTTAGAAAAAAATGGTGAAGTTTGTCTGGCCTAAGGCTCATTACTATGTTTGTGAGGCTGAAGGCACTTCTAGGTGAATCATTACCTTATGAAACTTGAATAGATTGAAAGGTAAGGAAGGGTTCAATAATAAAAATTATTTAGAAGTTATTTTTGAAGATTGCAAAACTAGATTGGAGTAACACCTTGCCAATATATATGCCCCTAACTCTAGAATTTTTATGAATCAAGTGTGGGATTCTTTGTCTGGGTTTATATCAAATAATATGGATAAGAAGTGGATACTTGCTAGTGATTTCAATACTCCTTTATACCCTTCGAAGAAGCTTGGTGGTCTTTAGGATGTCTTAGTATGCTTGATTTTTCTAATTTCATTTCCAATCTGGGTCTTCTTGATGTGAAACTATTAGGGTCCAAATTCACTTGGTCAAATAAACGTTGTGGTCATAATATTATTTAGGTGAAACTGGATTGGGTTTTAATCTTTGGTGATTGAGATCTCCTTCAAACAAGCTTCAGTTATCAGCTCTATCAAGGTCTACCTTTGACCATAGTGCCTTGGTTTGAATCTAGGAAGAAAATAGGAAATTTGGACCCTTCCCCTTTAAGTACGAGATCATGTGGAGTCTACAACCAAAATTAAAAGACTTGATCAAGAGATTATGGAAACTCCCTTGCCAAGGTACACCTATACTTATAATTTCTCAAAGGCTTAAAAGAATAAGGTCTAATGTCTAGGGTTGGAAAAAAATCACATTTGGAAATATTTTCCATACTAAGAAAGTAGTAATTCAAGAACTTAGAACTAGTCAAGACTTGATGGAGGTTAAGACTTTTGATGAAGCAACCATTGTGAGAGAGAAGGATCTAATAAATGAATGGTTTGCAGTTACTAGGAAAGATGAGATCTTCTAGAAAAAGAAGTCTAAGGTGCAATGGTTAAATGAGGGGGATAGGAACACTAAGTTCTTTCACCAATCGACCCTCAAACATAGGAGAAGGAATATGATATGCTCTTTAGTCAAGGAAAATGGGAACCCTCTCACTAAAGATGAAGACCTAGAATCAGAGTCTTCAGTTGTGGTGGTTGTCCTCAACTTTCCTCATCTAATGAGTTGACTTCTCTCTTGGAGGTTATTCCTTAATTTATTTCTTCTAAAGATATTAAGTCTCTAGAGTGTAGGGTGTCTTTATAAGAAGTCAATTTGGCTTTCTTTTCCTTTGGTGCCTACAAAGCCCCGAGGTGGATGACTTCCCTCTAGGTTTTTTTTAATATTTTTGGGAAATTTTAGTTGATGACCTCCTCCTAGCAACTAGATACTTTTTCCACACTTGTAGGTTTCTTAGACAACAAAATTCAACTTATATTGTTCTTGTCCCAAAAAAGGAGGATACGAGTGCCATGTAAGACTATCACCCAATTAATCTTTGTAATATGGTCTCTAATTTTTTTTTCAAAATCATGGTTAATAGGATTAAGCCCCTACTCAAGAAAATTATATCTAGTAACCATAAAAGGTTTGTGGAAGGAAGGTAGATTTTATACGCAACCATTCTCTTATGAAGTTATTCACTCTATGGTGCACTCCAAAATCTTGGGTATGGCTCTTAAACTAGATATTTCCAAGGCCTACAATAGGGTCTCTTGGGATTTCCTATTTGTTGTGTTGGAAAATTTTAGTTTCAAGGAGAGGTTTTTGAGATTTATTAGGGAGTGTGTCTCTACCACAAGCTTTTTTTCCTCCTTAACGATGTTCCTACAAAAATATTTACTTGTGGGAAAGGGTTAAGACAAGGTGAACCCTTGTCTCCATATTTTTTTATTATTGTTGTTGAAGTCTTGGGCCAAAATCTTTAGAAGAGTCTTGATTGGTGCCACCTCAGTGATGTTCATGCTACTTCCTCTTTAGCTCCTGCCTCTCATAAACAATTTGTTGATGATACCTTTCTTTTTGGTTTTGCTTCGATGGTGGAAGCTAATAATTGGAAGGCTATTCTAAATAAGTATGCATATTTTTCTAGATAGTTTATGAACTATAGCAAAAGAAAACTATATTTTTTAATGCTACTCAACAAGTGAAAGATAGGATTGTGAGAACCCTGGGGTGTCAGATTGTTGAAGTACCTAATTCTTATCTGGGCCTTCCCCTTTGTAGTAGGAAACCTGCCAACTCCTTTTAGAATGGAATTGTTAAAAGGATCCATAAGAAGTTGGACGATTTGAAAGGGAAACTACTTAGTCAAGTGAGTAAGCTTATGATTTTAAAATATTCACTCCAAAATATTCCAATTTACTACCTATCTCTTTTTAAATTGTATGCTTTCATCATAAGTAAGATTAAACAAATTCAAAATACATTTCTTTGGTCGGGAATATCTAAGAGAAATCCAAGATTTCTCTTGTTAGCTGGGAGAAAGTTTTCTCCCCAAAAAAGTGTGCGGAGCTAGGAATTAGAAGATTAAAAGAGTTCAAAAAGGCCTTGATGAGAAAAATGGGATGAATTATGGTCCAAGGAAAGAAAGACTAGTCTTGCAACCACAGAGCTAAATATATGGGTCTACCTTTTGGAATAACATTCTAAAAACTAGGAACTTTTTACTTCAAGGTTCCAAAAGGAAAGTGGGGGATGGGAGTACCATTAAATTTTGGGATGAGGTGTGGGGTACGGGTCCTAAGTTATCCTTATCAGCTAATTTATCTCCCATCAAATAAGACCTCTTAACCCTCTATGGTACTTCTATCTATGGGTATATAAATTGGTCTAGGGACACACCTAGATGGAGAAACTTCAAAAAATATGTTAGTGATCTAAGATAGATAAAGGGTAGCAACATGCTACATGGTTTAGGTATTTTCAATATTCTCAATTTTAGTTGCTCCAATATCTAGAATTCTAAACTAATTCTAAAATTTAATTGTTTTTGGTGAGATTCTTTACATGGAAGAGTCCTAACCATTGATGTCCTTAATAAAAAGGGATTCCAATTTGTGAGTAGATGTATTATTTGTCTTCCTAATTAAGAGTCTATTAGTCACCTACTTGTTCATTGTTCCTTTTCTTGGGAAGTTTGGTCCTTGAAAAAATCTCCTTTCAAATTGGATGCTTCCTAGTGACCTAGAAAGGACCTAGTGAGTCAATGGAGTTTATGTCCTTTCTCTCATCCTATAATTAAGGAGATTTAGAAACATGTACATTCATTGGCTTGCTGGAACCTGTGGAAGGAATGAAACAATAGAATCTTTAGGGAAAAGAAGGAGTAGTGTCAAGGTATTTCATGGCATGACATAACAATTGGTTGAGAATTTGAGCTCAAAAACCATGCCTAATTATAAAGACATCAAAATTAAATAGTTGTGGGGGCTCAACCAGGACTTGACTAAGATCAACTAGAATAATATAATTAGGAGGAAATTGACTTAATGGAGCCCCCTCGGAGGAATGGTTTAAACTAAATTTCGATGGGTGTTCTAAAGGAAATCCTAGAATGGTTGAGGTTGGTGGTCTGATAAGAGACCACTATGGGAGGTGTATAGAAGCCTATGCAAAATGTATTAGTAATGATACTAGCATAAAATTGGAGGCAATGGTTACTTGGAGAGGTGTTAAGAGGCTAAAATATTTGGGCTTTGATCTAGAGTGATTATTGAGGGAGATTCTAAACTGATTGTGGATTGTCTTAATGGCCCAACTGAGGCCCCTTGGAATATTAGCAGTCTTATTCAATATTCAAAACATGTTCTCTCTTCTATGGTGGGTGTCTCTGTATCCCATATCTATAGAGAAGGAAACAATTCTGCAGATTCCATCTCCAACTTAGGGCTCTCCTTCCCCCAATGGCACTTCTAGAGATTCAAGAATATCTTGACTCATATCAATGAATGGATGGCTAAGGACCAAATGGGTGGAGCTCCTTATAATCTTCAACAATGCATCTGTTTACCTTGCTTAATGAGGTGTTTTTTGCTATGAGGGTTGGGTTGATGGTCTCCCACTCCATTTTAAATTTAAATTTGAATACAATGACCACTAGATGACATGGTGAAAAAGATAGGGCTGTCCCATTTTGAATTTGAATTTGAATCTTAACATCCACCGAATGATGTACCACATCAAAAAGATAGGACTCAACTCATAGAGTGAAGTGTACCAAAAGTGGTGGTGAGGTGGAGAACCATGTGGAATGGGTGATGTAAGCTTGTTTTTTACCTTGCATGCTTATGTGGGTCCAACTTAGGGCATGAGGTGTAATAACTATAGTAGGGAGGTTGAGTACTACATAGAATGGATGATGTCAACCTTGGCTTGTTTCATCACCATATGTGCTTTTATTGCTTGGCACTATCCTCATCATTATTTGACATTGATAGGGGATTTTATAGGAAAGTATCTCATGCCCTGGGATATTTCTAATCATTATGAAAAGGAAACTCCTTTATTGAATTATGCTTTTAAACCTTTTTTCCTTAATGTTGATTATTTTATCAATGTTGTGCATACCAAGGGAAGCCATAGTGACATGACTACTAGTCGCATATCCTCTGAAGCGAAGGATTTGAGACTTGTTTCCATCACGATAGAGAAGCCCCATGTGTCATTTATGTTGTTCCCTCACTTACTTCCTATGTTTCATTTAATTAGATGTCCTTTCAATCAGAGTTTGGGCTGAAATTAGATCTTGTTATCCATCATTATTTTTTGTTGGGGCTATTCTCACATGGATTGTGGGTTCTCAAAGAGGATTGGTAGAATCTAGAAGAAATTTAACTACCCTCCAATTTATGGCACGGTCTCTACTAGATCCTTCTAGATGTTGTGTGGAGTTATTGTCCTGCTAGCGAAGGTTTGGACCACTATTTTTTTCCAAATTTTTGCAACAACTATAATATTGTTTTAGTTGATAACTTCTTACCCACTACTATAATTGTTGAGAAGGGTAAAAAAATTTCATCTGCCACTACCACTTTAATTCCATAGAGGGTCCTAGGAAAAAATTTGAGCCACTATCTTGTGTGCCTTTGTGATAGAATGTAGAGCTTTAGAAGCTCTTTGAAGATGCTAGAATGACGCCATTCTTTATGGCGATGAGAGGGTACAATGAAGATATTACTGTGAAATATCACAACTCATGGAGAGAGGATATAGTTTAGATTAGCAGCATCGGGTTTGAAGTGTCCCTGGGATGATTGTAACAATGATTGGTTTTCAGCATAGTGGCCTAAGGGTGTCCAAAATAAGAAATAGCAATTACCAGAGGTTTATGGATAACTTTCTTAAAGGTGACGAGAAGCTTGAGAGATGCCAAAATCATTATTGTTACCTAAATTTTAGCTTTCAGTTGAAATTAGGTAACTTAGTGTTTATTCTTTTGCGTTATTAAACATTTAAAAGATAAACCATAAGTTTTCTAGGTCAAGTTAATATACCTGATAGAGATTGTCAAATGACACCGATTGCATGTTATTCCATGTTACAATTAAAGACAAACAATAAAGAGAACCATATGAATTGCAAATGTAATCTTTATTGATAATCATGAAGTGTACATGTCCCTCACAAGCCAAGGGACTAACTTTACTTATTCAATGAAAATAAAGAAAAATTTATACATGAATAAGTAAAATAGAATGTGCATATAAGAGTGGAGACCAGTCATTGCCTAAGAATGACTGGTTAAAAAGTTTCCTGATTTCCTTGTTACTGCTGCCCCAAGCTACTTGTGTCCTTCCCAGCTCTGTAGTGGTCCTAGCTCCTGCATCTAGAAAAAAAATGATATTAGAGCGAGGCTCTAAGTAGTGAAAGATCTCAATCCTTACATACACACCTACCTATGCATGTATAAACTGATCCATAAATTCATTAAATAAGAATGCAAACCTTGGATGTCCTAGAAAACAATGAAGTCATCAAACACATCCAAAATATGCATTTATTTTCTAACTGTTTGCTTCATGTGCAGATTTAGGACAAGTTTGGTTACTGTTCTAATTCAGTTAAATACAACATGTGGGGTAAATGTGGCTCCCATGAGGGTGGAGCTTAGCATGCTTTGAAAGGAAAAGGAAATTGAGCAACTTGATCAAAGGTTTACCTATTATCAATGCATTAAATCAATATGGAATCACACCAATTGATCAACTTTCATTATCAAATTCAAAAGATGCATCAAGTTCAATTATGCATCTCTTAAATAATGAGAA
>VDFB02369481.1:0-66515 GCA_007258455.2 Sequoia sempervirens | reverse complement strand
GGAAAACCTAGCTACTATCTCCCAATCAATTTTCATTGGTCAATGGACACGCTCAAACCTGTGAACCAGGTGGAGTCGATGTCATGTACCTATCAACCTACGAACAAAGAGTACATCGAACATGCATAGATATATAATATGATCAAACACACCGTGAAGAGGAAATCTCAGAATCGTAGGGCACTCGCAAGTGAGTGATACAATCTCGTCCCCTTCACCAATACAATATCACTAACTGACACATCTAACATCAATGATATGATCAACAACATAAAACATCGTTAAATAAATTATCTTCTAAGTTAATCCAAAACATGCCATAAGGATAACATCAGAATAAAACATCACATCAAAATATAACATTCACATCGTTTAACAATTTGCGATAAAAAGTAACCAAGTTCCAAAGTCACAACATAAACAGAAAGCAACATAACAAGGAAGAACATTGCCGATCCAAATATCCAAAATGGAGGGGTGTTACACAATAGGATAAATATATATAACAAAATATATTTTTAAATGATAAAATATAGATAAATATTCATATTTTACAGAGAAAATTGAAATGAAAAAGAAGAGGAAATGATACAAAACCTCCATTCAATTTGTTTGTTACAAAAAATTGTTAGCTAGACAAAGAGAAGAATTATTTGGGTCGCATGGGAGATTTCTAATAGTGGTCAATCCCTTATTTTATTTGTTTAACCTATACAGGTTTCCAATGATGTAGAATCAAAATAAAATTTGTGTGCTCCTATCCTAAGATTGTCTAGGAATCAATAGAGAAATAATAAAATAAAATCTATAAGTATGCATCCTTGGTCTATAGATTATAGTTGTGGTTGTGGTTCACTACTTAATTAGATGCTCTAACAAATCTAGTTCTAGTTCTAGTTCCAATCTTAGAGGGATAAATACCTAGTGTATATTAAAAAATGTATGTATGAGATAAGGATGTGATAAATCACCACTAAATTTCCAAATTCAAATAGAAAATAGTATAAAAATAACCAACTAATAATATTAACAAAAAATAGAAAATTATTAAGTGATATTATCAACCTTTATTATAAAATATGATGAAGAAGAAGAGTTTGGAAATGCCCCCAAGTCTTTGGCAACTTCACCCTTCCAAGAGTACTAATAAACCAAGATTTTTGGAATGTAATAGTGGAGTATTGTAACCAAAAACCTAGAAAGAGAGAGATAATTGTGCATGTAAATTCAGATTAATTTTTTAAATGGAGGGAATATTAGAAAAGGAGTGGGAAGCCCAACTATCACATTTGAGGTATTTTTTGGATTTGTGGGCATTATAATTGGTTGGGTGGTAGCAACATTTAACTTTTTTGAATTTTATGCGGCACTATCATGTCACATGCATTGTAGAAAAAATACCTAAAATCAAACATGTGATCCCATGTTAGCAAGTGGAATATGACTATGATATATTAATCTAGCAATTTGATGAGGGAAAATTGGGTAATTTAAGGTCCAAGTGATCCTTGAAATATTCTAGGGAAGTGGACACTAAAGCATGTCTAAATTAGAGTAAAATTACAAGGGATCATATTTTTCTATGTTATACTTAAGCTATACTACCATTTCTTCTATAGAAAAGAAAATACTTAGAAAAATCAAGATTAACCAAACTAAAGCCTCAGGTATGCCTTCTTTGATAAGTTGAAACTCCTTTTGTTGTCCTCTACCCATTTGAACTGCTAGTCTTTTTTCAACATGAAGGTAATAGGGCATACTATTCCTATATAGTTTGATATAAAAAATTCACAAAATTAATCTTTCTTAAGAAATATTGCTAACCTTTTTATATCAAGGAAGTGAGAATTCAAGGATATCTCAAACCTTATTAAGATCAATGGCTATACCTTCCTTGGAAATAACATCTTAACAACTTTCTTCATGGAGCACCAAAGATATATTTTTAGGATTCAAGGAGATCCAAAAATTTTGATGTTTTTGAAATACTTTATCCAAGTGGTCAAAATAATCATTTTTTATTTTTTTTATAATATCTTTTAAAGTAATATATATTGCTCTCTGAAATGTAGCATTGGAATTAGATATACCAAAAGACATTTTTTGATAGGAAAAGGTGCCCCATTTGGTGGTGAATGTCATCATATGTTGGTCTTCTTCCTTGAGTAATATTTAATTAGAGCTTGAGAAACCATCTAACAATAAAAATATATATAATCTTGTTATCATCTATACAATCCGATCTATTGAAGGTAGTAGGTAGTGATCTTTGAGAGAGGGTCTATTCAAATCCCTAAAATCTACACAAAGATAGAATTCTCCACTCTTTTCATTAATAGGTACCTGATTAGAGACCCAAGTTGAATGTTTGATAAGATATATATCTTTGAATAAGCAACTTAAATAACTCTAACTTCATTAATGGTTATAGATTTGAATTAAATCAATTCTACTCCTGTCTCCTTGGCTTGATTTTAACAAACTTCAATTTTGTACTACATGATGTCTTTATTGTATCCTCTAATCCCTCATATTCCCAAGCCATGACTTGATAATTCCTCGTATGTAGGTCAATAATATGCTCATTCTCTTTAGTAGTTCATACCTTAATAAAATTTATTACTCTCCCTAGGTATATCTCAATATATTTATTGTCCTTACTTATCTCTATGTTTATTTTGTCTCTACGTGAATCATATAAAGTAAGCATGCTTTCTAGGTTATTATTCCTCATGAAAAGTTATCTTTTAGTTGAATGATCTAATCTACTTACACCTCTTCAATTTTTATAGATAATTCCTATACAAACTTGTCAAATGGTTGGATGGAATGAATATTTTGTATCATTCTAAAACGTTATTTAATGATATTCATTATCTAGCATGGAAATCCTACTAATTATCTTGATATCATCCCTATTTATCGGCAAGTCATATGTTAGATCAAATTGTGATACTATTAAGGCCATTATATTTGTTTCTACATTCAAAGTGTCAAAGGTTTCTAATAAATCCCACATAGAGTGTTTGTATACTTTCATCAAGGAATTATTTTCCACACATTATGACCTTACATGTTTGTACACTTACAACATTTAAATCTATCTTTTTAACATATATCTAAGCATGGACCTATGTGTCATACTCAACTACATTATTGGTAAAATTGAACTGTAACTGATACATGACTATTATTTTCTCTTTCCAATGAGATTAGAGATATGCTAGCCTCAATTTAAATTCTATAACTTGTACTATCAAAGTTAGAATTTTGTATTATAGCAATATCACTCCTTTTCTTCACAAATTTTAGAATAAGTGATGCCTCCTCATAATGGTGTATGTTTTTAAATTGGTTTCTTCAAATAATCCATGAAAATTACTATATAACTTGTCTATTTTCTACCATTTATTATGTTCTTCATTCAATATTTGGTTGGTAGTGTAAATTATATTGTAAATCTCTAAAGAAAAATACTCATCTTCTATTACAAAGGAATGATCAACTCTAGAAGAATCAAAGGTTTGGTCTCAATTTGATGCATATTTAGAATCTTATAGAGGATTTTCATCTTTTCTATATATCCAGTTATTTGGAACATATGGATGTAATGCAATGATAGGTATCCCTCATATTTTATTATTGACGTCCCTAGAGAGGCATAGGGTGAAGGAAATAGGAAACTCAATTATAGATACATCTTGGAGAACTTCAATATTGGGGCAAGCATGTAGAGACAAGCAAGGTTCTTTAACAATCCTAATTAATGGAATAGTGTGTCATCCTCTTGAACTACTCCTTTTTTGGTAGGTTCATAATTTATTCTTAATGCATTAGCAATCTTCATAGGCCTGGTAGAGGTATATGATCTAGAATCCATTATACATTTATGAATCAAATTATCTTTGTATAAAATTGCCAAGTACAATGGTCTTGGTTTAGCTTTACTTACCTCAATTCTTTGGTATGGAGAGAACTTTGCAAAGTGTTATGTTGACTATAGACCTATTCAATTGATCAATAATATCAAAGGAGTTGACTTATTGCATCAGTTGCTTCATAGTAGGTTCCCAATATACTCTCAACCTCTCGACTAAAGGGTAGAATATTTGAATTTACTTTGAAGGAGCTTCTATTGGCCTATTTGTTCCAAGGTAATTTTTCTTGGCACTAATTGTATTCATAGGTTTATAAGTTGATGTAGAAGACATGCCAAAAGAGGAAATTCTTCTCCTTTTTGTACACTTCATATTTATTTATTTTCATGAGTTTTCTCTTCTATTTTTAATCTCTAGTGAAAATTCAGATTGAATCTATGGTATTCGAAAAGTTGAGATTGGATCATTAATTTTATTTCCTTTTGTAACAACATCCACATATGTTCCACAATAAAATATATTCATTATGAGAATAATATCATTACAACATCAAGAATAATACCAAATTATGTACAAATGAATTATTACATAATTTTTTCTATGAATAATGAATGGCACCATATGATATCAAACTTAATCATAATGTTCATGGTCTTTTCACATCAATACAAAGACCACTTTAGAAACTCTTTCAATACATGCAATTTTTATGAAATATAATTTTTCACGACAATTCAATAGTATGCAAGTCCCTTTGGATCAGCAAATAAGGATGTGTAATAATTTTTTTTGAAAAATTAAACATTATTTATACTTAGTTTTCATGGTCTAACTAGTTAATAATTCCAAACATATTACCTTTTTCACAAGATAGACAATTTTTATAATTTTGAATATTTCATCAAATCCCTTTTAATTATGACATAGAGGTTATGTTAAAATATCTCTCCATGTCATATATATTCAGGCTCTCCTAGTGGAATTTGGCTTGATTTTTTCCTAGACTTAATGTTGTAATGTGATCAACACATTCACATTAGGTCTTGGACCCTTGTAAATCATTAACAATCTTACAAGCACTCAAGCAATCTAAGCATAATCAAGTCATCCATTCGAGCACTTCATTGCATATCTTTAGATTTTCCACATCAAGGGTTCGGTAAGTTTATGACATTGCATGTTATCTATTTATCATTCTCTTTCCATTTCATTTCATTTCTTAGGGTTTGATTACCAAAGTTGGGTTTGACCAAGGCAAACCCTTATACTCTAACCCTTAACCATTTTTCCCTCTTTGCATGTGTGTTTGCAAACTTTGTCGGCAGATTTGTCAAAGAAATAGGTTTTGAAAAGTGGTCAAGAAGCCGTCAAATCTATTCAATTCAACATAACCATAATTCAAGCTAGGAGACATTGTTTATCCTATTTTCTACAGAATCAAGAGCGGACACCTGTCAGAAAAGAAAGTGCAGATCTGAAGCTACAAGATCCTATCCCGAGATTCCCAAAATCTATAGGTGGACTAAGTTGCCACCAGTGGTGAATTAGTCCCACAACTAGGCTTGAAAAGTGGCTTTTTCATTTTTGGATACCCATTTTGCAAATTACCATTCCAACAAGTTTTTCCTGAAACTAGGACTAAGTCACCCAACTTGGTGTACCAACGACCGTTGATATTTACCAGCATTGGCTTTATTGATACGTCTGATTTATTAATTGATTTATCGAAAGCGCTTTCGGGCAATCCAAAACGCTTCCGTCCGCCACTTTCGGGCAAACCCTAATTTCGGCCCATATTTACTTCTAATTTTAAGTGTATCCTAGGTTTCATTTATATTGCATTAGATATTGCATTGATTAAATTTCATCCTAGGGTTTTCAAAATTGCATTAGTGAAAAGCTCAAATAGCTTGCATTTTTGCATCATTCTTTGCATTGGAAATCACAAAAAATTGTATTTCCATATTGTAATTGCATTGTGCATCTGGAAAGACATAAAATTGCATTCAAATTCTTTTGAAAGGCACCAAAATCATCACTTGGACTATTTCCAGCCAATCGTGCAACTTAGTCCCTCCTAATAATTTCTCAGACCGTAATTTCCTCGGTATTTTTATGCATTTTTGTTTCATTGCATTCTCGTTGTTTGGTTTCATGCATTTTATTAGTCCCATATTTCACAGTAATTTGCATTCACCCACCCTCTCAGTAGTACAAAGAGGTTCTAAAACAAATGAGAAGGCTCCCACTCACGAGACATCCTGCCTACAACAGCAAATTCTGTGTACCTTGGGTTGTCTCGAGCTCCTACTCCTAGTATGGAAAATGGTGATTTAGGCATGGATACTACCACTAGTACACCTTTACCTTCACATACAATGCATGTTGAAACATCCAATGCCCACATTCTACAAGATAAAGTCATTAACATTCATGAGGATTTAGCACATTTGCAACAAAACTTGTGTCTTGAAAAAATTTCAACCACTGCAATTCCTACTATAGAAAACATCCATAAAATGCTTGAAAGTTATGAGGGATTAGATGTTATGAAACAAATTGTTGAGATATACCAAAAGCATGCTTCTTCCACCTCTAGCACATCTCAACCAACAAACACTATGGTTAGCCAAGGAGGATCTCACATTCCTCCTCCTTCAACTGTAGCATCCATACCTACCTATACCACTCCTCAAGTTACAACAACCATGCAACAAGTTAGTCATGTGACTCCTTCTTTCACTATTCCAACTAGCATTCCTAGTTCTTTTGTGGCATCGAATGTTCCATCCTCCACCACCTTCACCCCTATTAGTGTCCCCTTCACTTGTCCCAAAATTACATACACTCCATCACCATTCTCTCTTCCACCTCATACCACTTACACTGACCCTCTCATTACGCAACTCTTCCAAACTTTTTCTTCCATCCAACAACAAATATCCACCATAAACCAAAATCAAACCGCACCACCCACCTACTGTGTCCATAATATCCCATTATCTTTGGAAATATTAAGAACACTGATGCCACAAGGAATTGAGATGCCTAGATTTGAGAAGTATGGAGGTAAAGGATACCCTACTAATCATGTCAATTCTTATACATACTTATGCAGTGATTTTGTCCTTGACGATAAACTATTAGCTAAACTATTTCCTAGGACTTTAAAGGACACTACCTTGGAGTGGTTTTCAAACTTACCCAATCATTTAATGAACTTGTTGATGCCTTTATAAGTCATTTTCAAGTCCATATGACTCCCAAAAAGACAATGGCTGATTTAATGAGATGTAAACAAAATAAGGATGAAAAAGTAACTGATTTCATTTCATGCTATCAGTCATTATATGCTCAAGTAGATGCCAAGGTTCCTAATTCACATCTCCAAAAGATGTTTATCAAAAACTTACAAACTAAAATTCAAGATAAATTAACCATGATGAAATTTCCTTCTTTCATGCACTTATGCACAACCCTTTGTGATTATCACAATTCGGTTAGTAGTCACGATGCAAAGTTCACTTCCAACCAAACTAAGAAATCTGAACCTAGCACTTCAAACAATTTGCAACCATTTTGCAAACCAAACAAAGGGTTTTTACAATTCAACCCTCCTCCTCAACAACCAAGTAGTCATTGTTAAAGCTGCAATACCTTACAATTATGGAGATCCAAAACGATAGTTTACACCATTACCAGACACTCTTCATAACACCATGACCCAACTTATACAACAACAAATGATCTCTTTACCTCCTATTAAACCATTAGATACAACCAAACTGTTGCCTCCAACTTTCCAACATAACGCTTATTGACATTATCATAAACAAAATGGACATTACACAGAACAATGTAAGTGTCTTAAACACATAGTGAAAGGCCTCATCAATTCTAACCATCTATCCATTTCAAATGTTAATGTAAAAGGCAATATGTTCATTGCCCCACCCAATCAAAATTTGCATTTTTTTACCAATCACATGCCTAAACATAATGTGTCATTTGTCAAATCTAGTGAAACTCAAAACAATGATGTGATGATTGTTCATAAAGAGACTAAACATCCTAATAGTATTCCACATACACCCTCTATTAATCCTATGGATGAAATGGTAGGAGCGATAGACATTATCCCTCGTAAGGGCCAAACTAAGAAGAATCTTGATATTAATTTCTCTTCTAAAGATATTCTTTTGAATCTTTCTGATGGTGCTCTCTACATAGCTGGATGTATTTATGATAAGCCCACTAATGGGATACTCATAGATCCCGCCTATGGTGAGAATGTGATCATTGAGGAATTTTTGGCATTACATGATCTTTATCAAAATAACTATGACAAACCAAGAGCATGGATCAAAACACATAATGATTTTGTGTTCCCTACGATTGGATCGATTGTTCTTTTGTTACAAATAGGACCTAAGACAGTGAATGTTACATTCTCTATCATTCCACAATCAAATCAATTTCGTCTACGGCTAGGCCATCCATGGCTTCACTCAATGAAATTTGTTCCTTCAGTCATACACAAATTTTTAAAGATTCTACATCACAATGACATATTCACTATCCACCATAGTGGCTTTAACCCTTTGTCTTCTAGAGAAAATTTTGCCTTAGAAGCCTTTTGGCCAGAGCCCATGGAGCCCATAACACCTCACAAAGACTTATTTTTCATTGCTTATCAAAATTTTAAATCCAAGAAAATTGTTGAATTGTCCCTAAGCAATCATTCCCCATCCGCTTCCAAGCTCCCCATCCTTGACTAGACAATGCTTCAACCTAAACCTGAATGAGAAAACTTAGATCAACCAACACTAAACACTTCCCCTTCTTCCTCCAAACTCCCACTAGATAATGAAACCGACCCCGTCATTCCTCCTCACATTAAATAAGTGTATAAATCCAAAGAGAAAGTGATTGACCCATCTCCTTCAGTTCCTTCCATTCCTCATCCTCAGGAAGAAAAGGAGCCTATGGTGGATCAACCCGCTCTTACACCCACACAACTTCAAAATAGAATCAAAAGAAGCGGTGCTAGGGAATGTAGGCGTCAACGTTGTCTCCTTGCTCATCAATTGCAAACCAAAAACAACACAGAAAATAAACCTCTTCCTTTGATAGAAGTAATACCTGATCACCCTCCTCCTAACTTGCCACAAGATAGTACATTACAACCATCACAACAAAATGATTAAATACAACAGCCCCAACTCCTGATACACCCTTCATTGGAAATTACCATTTGTCCTCCTGTCGTGATTAATCTAGATGATGATGATGATGATGAGATCTCTAAAATAGATGAAGAGGTGCATAATGATTTGAATTATTTATTTTCCTCTTCCATGAGCTTAAATGATAAATCTCTCACACCAAGTAAAGAACCTGGTACTTCCCCTAGTTCAACACTTGTGATTCCTCATTTGGACAATCAACCTCCCTCGCAATACACTAAACATGATTGGGAGGCGGATGGCCTATTAGATGGCTGGATCTAATATCTCAATCTCGCTAGCCTTTTGTGATGCATTTTTCATCTTTCTATGTCTCCTCGCGGATGTGACATTTGATGTTCCACTTTGTGCAATCTCCTTTATTTGTACCCTATTCTTCTATATGTCGTACATTTCTTTATGTTTCTTCTTTATTTTGTTTCTCCTCCTTTTGATGACGCGAAAGCGCGAAATCGCGCAATGTCTCTTCTTCCATGTTGGACCCAAAAGCTTTTCTTTTGTTTTGTATTTTGTTTTCTTTTTGCTTGTGTTTTCATTCCTCGATGATAAGGTATCAGACCAAAATGCTCCCCATATTGACCCAAAATCTTTTGTTTTTGTTTTCCTTTTGATGATAAAGCGTTAGACCGCATTCTTCCATACATCCAAAATAGATCTCTATTTTTCTTTGTTTTTAATTTCTTTTGTGTCATTCCTTCCAGTTCTATATTCGGGAAATTCACAAAGTTCCAGCTCTTACCGTGGAAAACATTGCAGTAATGAACATACTGACTCCAAATCCATAGATCCCTTATGTGTTTGGTGTGTTTCTTTTGGGGGAAACCCCTCTTTCTTTTGTTTGTTCCTTTTCCTTCACATGATGTAGCCTTACTCAGAAATGTATGACTTTGAATAGAGGCTTTCCAAGTTGGCTCTCATGTCTCGCTTTTCTTTTGTGATTTTATTTGTTACTTTAAAGTGCACTGTCACGTAACTATTGTAGCAATTCCTTTAAAGTGGTGGAATACATTGGCATTATTCATTTTGTATTCATTTTCCTTGATTCTTAGTGTAGCCTTGTTACTTCATATGATGTGTTTGCCACTTTGTGGATGACATTGGGTATAGTGTCCTTCATGAGTGTGATCTCTCTTAGCATATTACATTCCTCTTGGTGGCTTGATGTGACGCACTGCATCCCCTAAGTTGCAAATATTCTATTCTTTGATTGGTCCTCTCTTGGATACATTAGACATAATGTTCCCTAAGTTATAGATCTCGCATGAACTAGACAAGATTCATTTGAACATTCCTTTTGCATGTTACATTTTTCATTTACATGGCCACCTTCCATAACACAGCTTGCATGCCTGTGGTACCATTGCATTTCTTCATGAGTTCTAAGCATACAAAGCTTTGCTTGTCTCATGAAGCATGAAACAACATTGCCTTTGTGGCACCTTATTAAAATTATCAGGAGGTATAACTTTAATATGGTTGAGCAGGAAGCCCATTATGTGGCACGACGTTCCCCATAGCCACCTTTTTGGGATTTCTCACCCCATGGACAACCAGAAGTTCCATGGCCCTAGAGTGAGTATACTTGGTATTTCTCACCCCGCGGACAACCAAAAGTTTCATGGCCCCAAAGTGAGTATACTTTGGCTTTCTCACCCAACGGACAGCCATAAATTCCATTGCCCCAGAGTGAGTACAAATTTCCTTCAAACAAATAGCCTAGATCTAATCCACAACAAGTTGGACAGATGATCAAAGCTTTCATTCATCCTTTCTCATCATTGTGTGTGTTCCTTTGTGTTCATTTTTTATTTTCCATGGGATCGTGATCCTAGGGGCTTGATCATCCCTCTTGATTATCGTTATCCCATCTTATCAAGCATTAGTGCATTTGGACCTTTCTTGGTTGCATGATCGGCTACTTTAGTGCAAGTTTGAAGCAAGTTCATCCTCTCACTAAAGTGGGGGCTAACTGTGGACATGGAAAAATTAACCCCTTTACTTTTTCATGTTCAGGCCCTCCTAGTGGACTTTGGTTTGATTTTTTCCTAGATTTAATGTTGTAATGTGGTCAACACATTCACATTAGGTCTTGGACCCTTGTGAATCATTAAGACTTTTAGGATGTCTTGTAAAGGTGTTGTGAAGTGTTGTAACTCACTTTCACACTTTTCTAGGCCCCTTTCATCACAATTCACTTAAATAATCCCTTTTTGTCACTTACCAAGTCTTATTTCAAAGTGTTGTAACCCACTTTCATGCTTTTCTAGACTTTTCATCACTAATTCAACCCTTTCTCATGTTTAAATGTCCCCTTAATGCACTTTTCGGCCTCCCTTAAGTGTGTTTTTAAGGATATTCCCATTTGAAAACATTTAATGCCCTTTAATTCCTAACACCCACTTAATTTTCTTAAGTGGGACTAAGTCACCAATAGGGGCGACTTAGTCCTTTTTGGCATAAAACTCAAAATTATTTCAAATTTTTGGCGGGACTTTGTCCTCTAACCCTTGAGGTTGGCCTGTGATGTGTTATTTTCAAGAAGTTTAGTAAAATCATGTATAGATAAGGGTTTCTCTCCTCATTTTTCATCTACTACAATCTCCTAATCTCTTGCACTCATTAAGCATTCAATCTTACAAGCACTCAAGCAATCTAAGCATAATCAAGTCATCCATTGGAGCACTTCATTACATATCTTCATATTTTCTACATCAAGGGTTTGGTAAGTTTATGACATTGCATATTATCTATTTATCATTCTCTTTCCATTTCATTTCATTTCTTAGGGTTTGATTACCAAAGTGGGGTTTGACCAAGGCAAACCCCTATACTCTAACCCTTAACCATTTTTCCCTCTTTGCATGTGTGTTTGCAGAATTTGTAGGTAGATTTGTCAAAGAAATAGGTGTTGAAAAGTGGTCAAGAATTCATCAAAGCTATTCAAGTCAACATAACCCTAATTCAAGCTTGGAGACACTATTTATCCCGTTTTCTGCAAAATCAAGAGCGAATACCTATCAAAAAAGCAAGTGTAGATCTGAAACTACAAGATCCTGTCCCAAGATTCTCAAAATTTGTAGGTGGATTAAGTCACCACCAGTGGTGAATTAGTCCCACAGCCAGGCCTAAAAAGTGGTTTTTTCATTTTTGGATACCCATTTTGTAGATTCTTGTTTCGACAAGTTTTTCCTGAAACTGGGACTAAGTCGCCTAGCTTGGCATAAGAGTCTAAGTCAAAATTTTCAGTCAAATTTTCAGGATTCTATCTCCATGTCAGATTTCAGATTCCAAGTGCACCTCTCGAATCCTATTCAGTTATTTCATCATTTACTTGCATTTTTAGGTGTTTTTGCATATCATAATGTGTTTTCAAACATGTTGCATTTCTTACGTTTTGCATCATTAGATCATTTTCTTTTTAGATCAGTGCATTAGTACATCATAATTAGACATATTACATCCCATTTGCATTAATATTGAGTGTAGAAATTTGCATTTTGGACCCCATTCCTTTCTCCTTTTAGGTGAAAAACCCTAGAAGGAGCTTAAAGCAGTTGGGTAATCCAAAATCATTATCCACATATATATAAAAAAAATTGTACCTTGTAAGTATAACTCAAAAGAATACATTTAGCTACCCATTTATTCTCATTTTTATTCAACATAATTAAAATTCACGGGTTAAATGTTAGTTATGGTTTCATTCATGGCTACTATAAGGAGTTATAGAAATTCATGAATAGATTCATAACCACCATTGACTTAAACCTTGTACCTATAGGATTAAACTCTCTTATAATTTTGAAAAATATAGAGCCACTAATTTTTTATAAACAAAACCTTGCATATTGCGTGGCTTGGTTATAACAACCTCAAGCTAGATTTTACACAAAAAGGTACACACTATTTGGCCCAGGTAAATTGTCCTATTATGCACAATTTTTTTAACAACATTGTACTTCCTATTGGATTAAGTTATATCAATATTTTGAACAATATTATACTTCTTATTGGCCTAATTTAATTAGTCGATTATGCTTAATTTTTATATAGCACTATACTTTATATTTATAAGAGCAACAAATGTTTCATGGATCAAATTTATAGTCATTTAGAAGTTTGAAATCAATTGACACTAAAAATATCAAACAAAATGCAAGAGATGTAATTCCATTATTTTGTATAGTTGCATCCAAAATAATGTGTAGGGTAAAATAATGTCAATGCCTATTTCAACATAATATAATGGAAAGGAGTTTTATGATCATAATCAAGGCATGGAAAATGTAGTGTTACCAAGTCTAATTGCCAAAACTGAAAAATAATTTAGCAACCAAGCTTATGCGGCCATATTTAGCCACCAAATAGTGTAAGAGGGTTAAAAAAAAAAATTGTTATCAAGATGAACTATTATACTTCAACCTAGTTTCCCTACCAAATGGGAAAATAGAACTTATTGGGATTTTCCCAACCATTCCATGTGCTACAACCTAGCCACCCAATACTGTAATGTGCCCAATTTCACTAATAATACATTTTACCACCTAGGTATTTAAAATAACAACACAATACCAGTCAAATGAAATTTTTAAATCATGCTTTTATTTCTAGAATATATTAAATCCAATATTCACTGGTTTTATTTTCCATAGTCACATATGCATACATCAAATAATAATAAAATTGGAGAATATACAATTAAATTACCTTACCTCTAAAATGCAATGAAAATATTTACTTAGTATAGCACAAGTTCTTGATTTTATTTTCCCTTCTTTCCTCTAGTATTTCCCCCTTCTCTTTTTTTTTTTTCTTCTTTTGTTTTCTTCCTATCCTAAAATCAAAGGTTAAATCCCTCTTTTTGCTGCTATGTGAAGGGAAAAATACAAGAATTTTGACAATATTTCCTTTTTGAAGGCATATGGTGGCCACATGCCTCCATTTAAAGGTTTTGAAAATAATAAATAATTTAATCCATATATCATGTATTAAATTATTCTTAAACATTTAAAAAAAAAAACTTTAAACCTTTTTCTTAAAGAAAAAGAATGTTAGCATGTACTATTTATATTGACATTTATATTGTAACAATGTTATCTAATGATGTAATTCTTTATTTTCCTAATCTAATAAAAAATCTATTATCTTTCACGTATGCAGACACACCAACTAGGTAACATTTATCTTACAACAAAATGTAATTATTCTATATGGCATTATGTGTTTGTGTACATGTAAGGTATTTCATAGCATGTCATCCTTAGATGGGTAGAATATTCTTCCTGATGATACCCTCTCTCTCAATGAGAGTGTCGATACTTGTCATGTCACACTCACATAACAACAAATTATAGTTAGTCCATTTTTGAAATCTAAACTATAATAAAATTGTTCACAACATTAACAATTGCTAGAAAAAGTGCCATTCAACATATTTTTTGCAAAATATTAGTTGTATCTCATGATTAGTACAACTAAAACCACATTACTAGTATATCAACATAGTAATTAAAGTATATACAATAAAATTAAACTTGTATATCAGTAACGATACATGGTGAAAATTAGGTTTGTGAAAGCTTCACAATTGTCCTAGGTTGACAATATTTTCTTCTAAGTAGATAATTTGGGACTTGTCCACACATTTTTCATTTAACCATTTTAGTTATTCTTTTGAGCTTAGCTAGGAAGAGGGAAAAAATATGACTAATAGTTATGAGGGATGTGGTGGGAGCATCGTAATTGAACAAGAAGTAGCACCACATGGTAGATTCCTCAACATAGTTATTTTGCATAACCATTAGCTCTTAGTTAGGATTGTGTATAATTTTCTAAAGAGGAATCCCTCAACATGAACCAATTGATTACAAAAATTATTAGGGGCTCTATTTCTTTTAAATATAAGCATGTATTGATATCCATGGTTTTTTTGAAAGGTAATCCTATAACATTGATTTTCCTAAGGGTTATATTGTTGCATTTGGGGAAATTGTCTACTTGAGAATATGGGCCTCTAAATATTACTCTATATTTTGAGATTGGTGACCTTATTATACACATTTATAAGTAATTTTTATATCTCATCAAGTTCATTGAGGAATGATGGT
This sequence comes from Sequoia sempervirens, assembly GCA_007258455.2. Lineage (NCBI taxonomy): Eukaryota > Viridiplantae > Streptophyta > Pinopsida > Cupressales > Cupressaceae > Sequoia > Sequoia sempervirens. Next base: position 51,284 of record VDFB02369481.1, on the reverse strand, counting down.
TCAATAAAATGATATTTAGGGTTGGCTTAGGTATTGGGGCTATAAGGAGATTCATAGCCAATTAGTGGATTTTAGGTCATGCATTAAGAGGAGGTTGGTATGGAAGGTATATGTTAGGAGACAATAGAATATGGCGTCGAGGTTTAAACCTTCCTATTTGAATTATCTTTGTGTGAGGGGGAAATAATCCATCAGGAAAGATGCAAAAAAAAGATCAAATGCAAGATTGAAATCAAAAACTATCTAATCCAAAACACTTAATCTATCTTATTCCATCACTCATGAAATGTAAAAATCTATGCTATTTGAATGAAATGAGATCGTAAGATATTCAAAACGAATTCAAACAAGAAAAATAAGATTTTACCATCCCATGTTGGAGTGTATTTGCATGATGTTGGGTTGTTCGTATCACTGCAAAGCCTCCATTGATTGGTGCAAAAGCTTGATGAACGATGCTTGTGTTTGAAGAAATAAGGAATCTCTATCAATGGTGATCTTGGCAGCACTTCATTGCATAAGGTAAGTTGAAATTATGATCCTTGTTTGTAAGGAGAGGAGTTTGTTATATAGGAAATGATATTTTGAATCAACGGTCAAGATCGCATTGGAGAATATCTAGATCAACGGTCAACATGTGTTGAGAGGATTTAGACATGAGAAGATTGTGCAAAGTTGATTGCACAATTAGGATGATTTAAGAATAGATTGGCTAATTAGGGTTTTAGATTGATCAATCAACAATTGATTGCTCAGTTAGCAATTGATTGATCATTTAGGGTTTAGTTAGAAATTAGATGGTTGAGTTAGCAAAATTAGATTGCTTAGTTAGCAATCCATGACTTTCTCAATCAAAAAGTGGGTGAGTAATTTGAATTAATTTATTTAATTAATTCATTCATTTTTTGTGTTGAACGTGCAAATCAACTTTGACTTTTACAAATAGAGTTGCATTAGTTTGATTTGATTTTTGATAATTAATTTGAATAGTTTGATTTGATTATTCAAATTTTGGAGGAAAAGTGTGATAGTTAAATTATTATGATTTAATAATTTAATCAATTTTGTGGAATAAGGTGAATTAGTGACATAATCAAATAATTAACGTTGTTTATCAGGACGAAGTAAGATTAGATTAGGACTTTATTAAATAAATGTAATTTATTTAATTGGTTGAAACGATGAAATGTAAATTAATCAAATAACGTTTTATTATTCGACTAATAGTAGAATTAGGGTTTTCAAGACTTTATTAAATAAACAGTATTTGTTTAATTTTTCAAGCATGATGAAAAAGTGAATTAATTAAATTTTGTATATCCTATCACACTGATGATGTACTCTTTTTTTATGATGATATATATGATATATACCTTCTTCGATTCATTCTCATTTTATGCTTATGTGATGACCATATATGATGATGTATGTTTATATGATGTTTTTATTGGTTTATTATCATCATGATATGTACTGACGACATTGTGGATGCAGGATGAATATGGTATGAGTGATATTGCTATGCAGGGTGGATGTTAGTTAGAGGAAATATCTGATGATAGATAGAAATGAAATATTGATGATAGATAGAAATGTGATGTTAATTTAGAAGAAATAATGATGATAGATAAAAATGTGATGTTTGTTAGTAGTTGATGAGTTGCTTTTTCTTTGCTTTAGAGACTTTGCAGTTTGAACAATCCTTTTTTATATAGCAAATAGATGTGATGCACCAAGGTATTAATGACCAAGGTGACTTTGTATCTATTGCATGGACTGACTCTACAAACAAGGAGTATTCTTGCTCATACCAAACACATAGAAACCCTGCTAGAGTGTATGGGTGAGAAGCTTTAAAACATGTCAAACCAGTAACACAAGAGGTATTAAGAACCTAACATGTCACTATTACACGAAATGTTCCAAAAATGACTTCCACACACAAAAAAAAGCAAGTATTCGCCATGGTAGTATAACAAGACTATCCACAAATAGCAAATTGAAATGACACTCAATTGCCCCCATTCCTTCTTCTCTAAATCCTTATTGACATCCTTGAGAGATCCTAGGAATGAGTCACTAATGTAAATCACAAAAATAAGATAACAAAAAGATAAAACAATGTTGTTATATCACTTGCCATATCTGTTTGGGGTGGGTCTATTTATCCAATGTTGATCTTGTCTATCATAGGAATGGATCCATTAAGACATATCTCAGGGTGTTGTTGGGTCTTGTCAAAAAGATATGTATTTGATTCTTGGCTTTGTTTTAGTTTGTTTTGCAATCAAATTACTTTGTGATTGTTTGCTTGAAGGTTCCAATTGTTGACGCTTGCTTTGCTTGTTTTGTTTCTTTTGTTTGTTTTTTCAAAGGGTGAGTTTGATGATTTATTTATTATGGATGATGTCTTATTGCAAATTGTGATGGTGGACATGGTTCTTTTTTATTTTTCTAAGTTTTATGATGTTGTTTTTGACATTTTCAAGGGACTAACCTAGGGCCTCGAGGGATCATCAAAGATAATCCTTGCCTACATTGTACACGCAGAGGCTCATAGTTCACTTGGTTTGTTTGAATGTTTTTTACCTTTTATGTTTTGTGAATGTTTTTGGATTTTGTATATTTTGACTATTTTTTTGGATTTTTTGCATTTTTGATCTTTTGATTGTTTTGGATTTTTTGTTTTTTGACTAAGTTGAAATAAAGCATGCTAGAAACCTAAGGGAACTGACCTAGGGTCTCAGGGGCTAATGAGCCTTTCCTACATTGTACACACAGAGACCACGTATTTCGACCATTTGACTCAAAGCATAAACTATTTTTGGAAAACGTAACCTAGATTGATATCCCACTTGTGTGTTTAGAGGATATGTTGCGGGAAATCTACTTGAGCTAGCTATGAGGTTCAAGAAAATGTTGATATCTTAGACTGTTTGAGTGAAGGAATAACCCCACTATGTTATTTTTTTTTTATGTTTTTCAAATGTTTTTGTCTTTTTTGGTTTTCTAAATGTTTTTGATTTTGTTGTTTTCTATGACCATGATAGGACACTCAAAGATCTAATCCATGACCAACTTTTGAAACTGCCCCCAGTTGTGACAAGACAACTATCCTTAATCAGTGACAATCCATGGTTGGATACCCTATTTTATTATGAAATGAAATGGGTGGATGTTGTGGATAGTACCGATAGATATTGATGCAAGTTTCATTCAAACATAGCACCCATTTGCCAGGTTTTCACTACGATACCTGTTCTAAGAGCGCCACAGAGTGGTTTTCACTCAGAGAACATTTTATTTCTCTTTACTAGTTTTCTTTCTTTTTGATTTCTTTGTATTTTTTATTCTTTTTTTTATTTTTTTGGATTTTTACCCTTTTTCCTAGGGTATTATGATGTGCTTCACGTGTAGAACTTCTTGAGGCTGTTGTTCAGTGGTTTAGTTAAAGGTTCTTCTTCAGGAGTAGCTAACTGATATTCCCCAGAGCTATAGCTTGTTGTGATGACAAACGATCCTAACCAGTTGGGTTCAAATTTTCCTTTGCCATCCTGATTTAGTTATATTCTTTTATTATCTTTGAGGACTAATTCACCAACTTGAAAGTTTTTGTCCTTGATCCTTTTGTCATAGTTTCATTTGAGTCGATTCTGATAAACCTACAGATGGTTTAACGTGCTCAAATGTCTTTCATCTAGGAGTTCTAATTCATTCATCCTAAACACCATATATTCTTCATTGTTGACCATGCCTTTTAGTGAAACTCACAATGAAGGGATTTTGACCTCAATAGGCAAGACAGCCTCTGATCCGTAGACCAAGGAAAATGGTGTGGTGCCTATAGGTGTGTGAATGCTGGTTCGATAGGCCCATAAGGTTGGATTTAGCTATAAATTCCAATCATGGTTAGCTTCATTAACAGTCTTTTGAGTATTTTTAGTATGGTTTTGTTATATGCATCAGTCTAACTATTTCCTTGGGGGTAATAGGGCATGAAGAATCAATGGTGGATAGAAAATTGGGAACAGAGCTCTTGGACATCCTAATTTTTGAATGGGGTTCCATTGTCTGTTATTATTGTTTGGGGAATTCCTTACCTGCAGATGAAATAATTCAAAATGAATTTTGATATCTATTTTCCAGTGATATAGGTCAATGGAATTGCCTATATTCATTTAGTGAAGTACTTTTTTTCCATGATAATGAATTTATGCCCGTTGGATGAGGTGTGTGATATCTTGCCTACCAGGTCTAATCCCCATTGTGAGAAAGGTCATGGTGTGGTTATAGGTCTCAATTCTTGTGTTGGTGCATGAATTAGGTCACTGTGCTACTGACATTGTCGACACTTTCTAGAATATTATATGCATTCATGTTCCATGGAGGTCCAATAGTATCCTGTTCTGAGCAATTTCTGGACTAGGTTAAGTCTGCCAAAGGGGGATCCACAAATACCTTTGTGAACCTCTTGTAAGGTTGTTTTTGCTTCTTTTGCGCAAGGCACCGGAGTAACATACCATCTAGACTACGATGGTATAGGGTATCTCCTAGGATGGTAAAACAGGAAGTTCTATGGGTGAAGGTTTTCTTCTATGTGGTCGTTAAGTCAATGGGTGTGGTACCATGTTGTATGTAGTCAAAGGTATCTTTGGTACCATGGGGAGTTGGGACCAAAACAACACATACTAATTCTGATTTTGGGATGTCGAATGTTGGTACCAACAATTGTTCCATGAGGAACTCATATTTAGGCATGTTCTATGAAGTATCAAGAAGTGAGCCTATTGTTACCATTGCAACGGCAGCTCTGTTATTGATCCAAGGAATTTGTTCAAAATTTATTCTCATGAAGTATTCCTTGAAGCTATCCACCATTCTTTTATATGGCAGCAATTTTCCATCTTTTGTCTGGTACTCATCATTCACTTGTTTAATCACTAGCTGAGAGTCTCTGAAGACATGTAGCTCTTTTATTCTCCATTCAATAGCCATTTTTAACATGTGATAAGAGCTTCATATTTTGAGATGTTGTTTGTGCATGGGAATGCAATCTTGTAGGCCTTGGGTATACTATCTCCTTGTGGTGTAAGAAATAGAATACCGACTCCAGATACATGTTGTGTATGGGACCCGTCAAAGTATAGAGTCCATTGGTCTATTTGTTATGTCATCAAGATACTCTCATCTGGAAATTCCACTATGAGAGGTTCATGATCATCTAAGGGTGCTTCAGCCAACTAGTCTGCTATAATTTGTCCCTTGATAGCTCTCCTATCCATATACTCTATATCAAACTCACTTAGGATCATTACCCATTTGGCTATTCGACTTGTTAGGGCTTCCTTTGCCAATAAGTACTTGAGTGGGTCTATGTTAGAAATTAGCTTGAACTTTATGTTCAGGATGTAGTGTCTTAGCTTTTGTGTTGAAAACATGACTGAGAGACACTCTTTCAATGGGCGAGTAGTTTATTTCATAGCCCACCAATGTTCTGCTAATATAATAGACTACCCTCTCTTTATTGCTATCATCTAGCTGGGCCAAGAGAGCTCTCAATGTTGCTTGTGTGGTAGACACGTAAAGTATCATTTCCTTTTCTGTGATAGGCGGCATGAGAATAGGAGTAAGTAGGTACTCCTTGACTTGTTGGAATGCTTGATCACATCTCCCATCCCACTTGAAGGTGATGTCCTTGTGTAGGAGATGAGTGAAAGGGTGATATTTTTCTGCCAATTGTGCAATAAATCTCCTGATGGATTACAGCTTCCCTTGTAGGCTTATCAATTGTTTTAGTGTCTTAGGCAGAGGCATCTCCATTATTGCTTTTACTTTGTCTGGATCTACTTCACTCCCTCTTCTTGATACTATGTACACCAACAGCTTTATAGATGTTAACCCGAATACACATTTATTAGGATTGAGTCTTAGATTGTACTGTTCAAGATGATCAAATACCTTGGCCAAGTTTGTCAAGTGGTTTACTCTTTTGACTAATTTTTCTAGAATGTCGTCTACATAGTCCTCCATGATTGTGTGTAGCATATCATGAAATATTGTCATCATTTCTCTTTGATATGTCGCTCCTGCATTATTTATACCAAAGGGCATTACATTCCAACAAAATGTTCCCCAAGCACAAGTAAATTTTATTTTTTGTTGGTCATCTTGAGAGATCTTTATCTAATTGTATCCAGAGAAACCATCCATTAAGGATAGCATCTCATGCCCTATTGTTAGATCTGCAATCATGTTGATACTTGGCAATGGAAAGTCATCCTTTGGAAAAGCTTTGTTCAAGTCTCTAAAGTCTGTGCATATTCTTATGCCCCCAGTAGGTTTGGAAACTAGTACTAGATTTGATATCCATTGTGGATAGTCAATGGGTCTGATGAAACCCACATCTAGTAGTTTCTTTAGCTCTACTTTTACCAGTAATGTTATCTATGGATGCATTTTTCTAAGTTTTTGTTTGATAGGCTTTGCTCCAAGGATTATAGCTAGATGATGTACCACTAATGTTGGATCTAGTCCAGGCATGTCAACATAGGTCCATGCAAAGTTTACCTTCTAGGCATTGATGAAAGTTGTGAATTTATCCTTTTCTTCTAGGTCCAGTGATGCAGCATGGTAGGTTATCTTCAGGTCCTCTACTATACCAACATTTATGGGTTCTACTTCTTCTACTAGCAGTGTGGATCTTTCATGATATTCTGATATGGGGAGATTGAATCTTCCATCCTCAGGTGCCTCTGAGAGGTTTTCACCTTTAGATACGTCCTTTATTTTTCTCTTTTTTTAGATCCGATAGAGCCACAAGGTGGTTTTCTCTAGGGGACCGTATTTTTATGTTCTTTCTTTCATTTTTCCGAGTGGAAGACTCAATATCTCCACCAAAGTATGCCTCTTGTTCAAGTTCCATGATGTATCCTACTTTGTGGTCTCCTGTTGATATGTTTGTTCGAAGTCTCATGAACTCCATGATTGCCTCATCATTATGGAATTGATCTAGAACAGGTGTATGTTGTTGTTGATCCCAATCTATGATTTGCGGGTACTAGAGTGGGAGTTTATCATACTAATCTACAAATCCTATAGAAGTGGATGAAAGGGTTAATATGGCATGGGTATCTTTTTCCCACTAAGTGTTCAGGTTGTCATTGCTAAAAGTGGGAGAATCATATCCGGTGACGAAGGAAGGAGAATCCCACTAGTATTCATTAGAGCTTGTACCAGAATAGTAGTAGATGTTCAGAATGGTTTGAATATGTTGGAGAGGTAATCTATCAATGCTAAAGTTATCAAATAAGTCTTCAATGGGTAAATATTTTTCTAAGGTATGATAGGTATCCAGTGCCTTAATGCTAGCAGAAGTTTCTCGCTTCTTCCAAGAGGTTCATCCAGTTTTTGAAATAACCACATCCTTTAGCTTATAACCTAGCCCCATATTCTTCTTCCTTTGTTCTACTATAATAGGCTCTGACTGGCCTTTTTTGTGTATCCCCAAGCCACCCTTTCCATTATATCCCATCTGTTTAACTAATTGATAACCTCTAGTAGTAGGGTCAAAATTGGGTTGCGGCTTTTTTGGTTCTTCTTTGTCCTCCTTGTAGATCATAGATGAAAAGTCCTCAAATATGTCTTCATCTTGCATGTCTCCCCACCTAGTGAAGATAATGGGCTTGGTAATCATTTTTACTATCTTGATCTCTTTTGGAACTCCATATACTCTAGGTGTTGGCGGAAGCATGCTAATGCAGAATGCTTGGTTGAAATAGTAATTCTCATTACCCTTGTCAAGTACCTGAATCTTGGCTTCCATTTTTGGTTGGTCAATTGAGGTGTTCTTGGTTGAGGTGGATGGAAGTGTTGAAGGGTCGACATAAGAAAAGGAGTGGAATGTTATTTCGTTGCTAGGCACACATTGGATTTTATTGTATTTCTCCTCTAAATTGGCACAGAAATGAAAACGCTCAGGATCGGCATATAGTGTTACCTTTTTTCCTTCATGGGGGAACTTTAGGCATTGATGAAAAGTGGAAGGGACTGCTTGTAAGGCATGGATCCAAGGGCATCCCAGGAGGCTTAGTTGTATGGCAATTCAAGGTCCAATACTTGACAAGTGGTTTCTATTAGGAATTTCCCTATCTGCACTGGTAACCTGACTGTTCCTTTAGAATTTCTTTCTAGGTCATCATAGGCCCTTATCATGATATTCTTTCCTTTATCAATCACATCGTCAGAATACCCCAGTTGTTTTACAAATTTTAAGGTACAAATGTTGAAACCTGCACCATTATCTATTAGTACCCATTTGACCATGGTTTTATGAACACCAACCTCTATGTAGAGGGCTTGGTTATGGAATGTTCTTTGGGGTAGATATTTCTCAAAAAATATTAAGTGATTACTTTGTGTGATTTTACCGACCATAGCTTGGAATTGAGTAGGATTGAGGTCATCAGGGACTACTGTTTCCAATGCCTTTTCAAGTATTTCCCTATTGGTAGGTGATAGTCTTAACAACTCTAAGATTGAGATTATGGAAGGTGTTTTCTTTAATTGCTCCATAATATTGTAGTCATTTGGTGATTTTATTGTAGGTTTGGGTGGTACTCCTTGAATTGTAACTCTTCCTCGGCGGGTGGTTACGTTACAATTATTGTCTCCATCTCGTAGAGTTACTACATTTTCCCTATTATCATCAGCTTGTGAGAGGGTTCCTAAAACTGTGTCCCCATATGTGTAATTGGAATTATAGTACTCTTGTTTCTTTCCTTTGTCATTCCCTTTGGCATGGTTTAGGATTGGGTTTGAGTATATTTGCAGGTCCTTATTCCTAGGACGATGTTCAACATCTACCTCCCCTTTGTCTATTAAATCTTGGATAAGGTGTTTGAGTCTCATGTAGTTGTTTGTGGTGTTTCCTATGATCATATGGAAGTCACACAAGTCCTCGTTATACCACGATGTTTTGAAACTAGGTTCCTCATAGTTTGAATGAGCATTAGTTTTGAGGAGGTTTTGTTGTACTAGTTTGTGCATGACCATTTCTAGTGATTCACCTAGAACTATGAATTGCCTTCTTGGTTGATTGTACTGCCTTTGTTGTCCTCCCTAATTCATTTGTGGGTTCACAACCTGATTGTTCTTGGGATAGGTATTTTGGTTATTTTGCGCATTGTTTGGAACATAACTTGTTTGTGCTACCTATGATTTGTTTTGAACCGTGTTATGTGCCTGCCATAATGTGCTAGCATCAACCACTCCATCATTTGTGACATTTTTGTTTTTAGCCCAAACTTTAGGTTTCTCACTTGAAGTAGACAGACTGTCTTTTGAGCTATTTTTTTAAGGGCACCTCTTACAATGAGGGCTCTCTCAATATTCAATCCCTTCTCAATGGTTTCTTCAAAGTCTAGTAGACATAACATTGTGAGTTGATAATTGATCTCAGGTAAGACATTGGTAATTAATATGTCCACCAATTCCTTGTCGGGGATGGGCCATTTACATCTACTAGCCTTGTGTCTCTATCGTTGTAGGTAGGAGATAAAATATTCTCCTTGATTATGTTTGATTGTGGATAAGCTTGTGATAGTGACATCTTGTTCAATGTTGAAGGAGAAGTGACTTATGAATTTGTTACATGGTTCATCGAAGGTTTTGACTACTGGTGTCAAACGAGTGAACCACTCCATAGCATGGCCCGTAAGGCTACGTGGAAATAGTCTCATGAGGTATGAGTCATTGTGTCGTACTTCCATGCATGATACATAGAAATCTTGTATATGCCTTATTGGGTCCCCTCTTCCTTTATATTTGTTGTCAAACCTAGGTATTTCAAAATTCTTCAGAAAGGGTATTGTAGTGACAGATTGATCGAACGAGAATGGGCATATTTCTTGGATAGTATAGGTTTTCTTTTGTTTTCCATCTTGCATGCCTGCTACCTATCGGGTGACGGCCTCTAGCTTCATTTCCATGTTTGTTTTTGGCATGTTTGTTTGCGAGTTATGTGTATAATAGCCTTGTTGTCTCACCATGTTTGGGTCGTATATCAGGTATTGTGAAGGTATGAGACCTTGGTAACTATTTTGGGTGTATAACGGGTTAGGTCCCTATTGGGTTTAAGGAGGGTTAGCTCCTTGTTGTTGAGATGAAGTGTATTGAATGTTACCCTATTAATGTATTATTGGGATACCTTGTTGGTAGGACGACTGAGGAAGGGTGCTCTATGGCATACCTTGTTGTTTGGCAGAACTAAATTGAAGGTTACCATGTTGATGTGTTATTGGGACACCTTTTTGGTAGGATGACTGAGGGAGGGTGCTCTGTGGCACACCTTGCTGCTGGGTAGGACTAAACTGAAGGTTCCCTTGTTGATGCGTTATCAAGACACCTTGTTGGTAGGATGACTGAGGAGGGGCGCTTTGTAGCACACCTTGTTGTTGGGCAGAACTAAACTAAAGGTTACCTTGTTGATGTGTTATTGGGACACCTTGTTAATGGGTTGATTGAGGAAGAGCACTCTGTGGCACACCTTGCTGTTGGGCAGGACTAAACTGAAGGTTACCCTGTTGATGCGTTATTGGGACACCTGTTGATGGGTTGACTAGAAAAGGGTGCTTTTTGGAACACCTTGCAGTTGGTATTGCTGGTTCAAAATGGGACCATATGGTCCACCTTGTTGGTGGTATTGATTGTTCGGAGGGGGGCCTTGTGTTCCACCTTGTTGAAGGTATTGACCGTTGGTAGGGGGACCCTGTGTTCCGACCTGTTGAAGGTATTGAATGTTTTGAGATGGATTAATGTTTGAGGTATTCTGAGGTATATACTGTCTGGGAGGAGGATTGTTGTTTGGTGGTTCATACTATGATGGTCCTCCTTGATATAGTTGTGCTACTCCTGCTTGTTCAACCTAAGTTGGTCTTCTAAATAAAGGGTTCTCTTTGGGTTGACCATCATTTTGTGAGAACAGAGGTGGCATGTTTGGCATTTCTAGAGGTTTAGTTATCTATCTTACAACCGAGTTATCCCCTAAGGTAATAAGGTTGGCATCCTTGAGAGCTTCTACATTGAAATCCACGAGTAATTTAGTACCACTTTGTGCTAACTTGAAGAAATAGGAGTTTGGATCCTTTCTCAATAACCTATCCATTAGTTTAAGAACCTTGGGGTTGTTAGAATTTTCAAACAATTCATCCTCGTTTATTTCTTCTTCTGTGTCTACCTCTTCTATAACCACTTTGTTTGGGTCTTGGTTGTTTTTTTCAATTACCTCCTTCTATTTGCGATTTAGTTCCTCTTCACTGAAGGTATTTATATACATAGATCTCTTCAGTGGTTTTTCAAGATCACTTGGCCTATAGCCCCAAGGGCTACTTTCATCATTTATGGAATTGTTTGATGGGATGCTAGTGTTGTTTTTGTTTGCTTCCATTTTCTTTCTATGTTGTGACCTTGTGGTTGTCATAAACAATTACCAAGATTTTGTGATTGTTTTCCAGATTCCTATTCTCTGGAAAAGATATGGCCTATTGGTGCAAAGCGATAATAGAAGTGATCTAGCTAGTTTTGACGGTTGTGATATCTCCTTGAGAAGAAACCTTCAACAAAAAAATTTGTACCTAGACGATTCTTTGAGAGCCTAAGTATAGATTTTCGTTTAAGGATCTTACTCTTACTAGACCTAAGGATCTCTTGCTTGCCAAAAAGCATGAGAGATGTATATTTATTGCCACACAGGTGGTGGTAATATAGGCATTTCGGCTGCTAGGTCTTCCTTTTCTTCCTCTTCATCTAAGATGATAGATGCAGTGATAAATTGGCGGGGTGTATGTTTTTCTCAAAAATGAAAGTTCTCAAACTACTTATGATGTCAGTTTGAGCACCTTCAATATGTGTGTTACCTGGTTGAAAAATTGGTGTTGTAAGGCTTGGTTATTGAACGGGAGTTGTAGGTCGCCAAATGGTCATAAGGTATGATGGTGTTGTGAGGTGATTATGGTGTTCAATACCCTATCATAAGGTCACTCAATACCTATTGCCATGCAGGAGGTGGTAATATGGGTCTTCTGACTGCTATGTTTTCTTTTTCTTCCTCTTTGTTTAAGATGATTGATGCAGTGAGAAATTTGTGAGGTGTCTCGTTTTTCTCAAATATAAAGGTTCTAAAACTACTTATGATGTTGGTTTGGGAACCTTCAATGTGTGTGAGACTAGGTTGAATAATAGGTGCTACAAGGTCTGGTTGTTGAATTGGAGTTGTGGGTTGCCAGATGGTCATAAGGTGTGATGATATTTTGGGGTGGTTTGCTATGAAACTCAAAAACCCTAAGGCTTGAGTGTTGTTTTGGAATGTGGCTACTTTTCAGAAATCAAAATGTTGAAGAACTACGTTCAATATTCCATTTCCTAGTCTAGAGGATATGTTGTGGGAAAGATACTTGAACTATCTATTAGTTCCAAGTAGTTGTTGATATCATAGACTTTTTGAGTGGAAAAATGATCCTAATGTTTTGTTGGATTTTGATTTCAAATAAGTAGTATGGGAATAATGGGTGAGAGACTTTGTGACCAATCTGATTTTCCAAGTTTTTGGCTCAAAAAAATGACCTTATAACTTCAATTTATCTTCCTAAATGTCAACAAAAAGATTGTGAGTTTGGAATGGCGGTTTGTCACTTCTATTTTTGTTTTCTTTGTGTTCTTGAGTATGGCAAATGATATAATAGCACTGGACTGACTCAAAAGCATGGAATTTATGTGACCTGAATGTCTATAGCTCAAGTTGTGAAATCATAACACCCAAGCCATAGTTACCAAAGTGTTTACTTTGATCAATGCAACTTGAAAATAAAAACCGACATGTTCAGAAACCTTTAAGGATAAATGCTTTCAAGGAGTGAAAACATAGGGCTTCTTTCACAAGTATACATTAATTCAAAGGGTTTGTGGTTTGACCATCTTGTTCAATGTTTGTTTTGATGTGTTCTTTTTCTTTAAATCAAACACAAAATTTGATGTCACAATTGTTTTTTTGAATGTAAGGGGGAAATTTTAACATTAACAAGCACTTTACAATCCTAAGCTCAAGTGGGTACGCATTTCTTAGTAGGCCTACCAATCATCCTCAGGATGATTAATCCGAGAAGATGGAATGGAAAAATAGGCTATGTCAAGGAAATGTATCGTCTTGACATGCCAAGCAAAAGAGTCCCTTCCCTATTTGCTTTATTGCCTCAACCAAAAATTGAACATGGTAAGTAACTTCTTGAAACAGTGTCATTCCAATTCACTACCTTAAAATACTCTTTTGGGTAAATGGATGGCTTCTAAAACAATTGGATCTTAGTGTAACTGTGAACGCAGAAATCTGACACTCACCTGTTGGCCACTTAAGGCTCTTTAACCGTTCCCATTCCACTTAAGGCATGGGATTAGGTGTAGTCTATTGTCAGCATGGCTTGAAGCTGCTTTCTTACGATTTCGCAACCTTTGATATAGACTGCCAGTAAACATGCTTCGAGACCTTGCAATGAGTTCTCTAGCGCGGGATGTGTCTCAAAGCAAGCCCCCTCTCTAAGGTAAAATTTGAAAAATAAATGCAAAGCTCAAAAATGTTCTTCACTCACCCAAGATCACAAAAATGGTGTGAGGGGAGAAGACAAAACACTTCAACTTTTCCAATCAATGCATGCACAGAAAATAATTCATTGCAGTTTAATTCATTTTAAACACCTCGAGTGATGTTAACCCCAAAAAATTGTGAGTAAAGCAAACAAAGTTCTTTTTATTTTTGCACCAATTAAAGTGTTCAGGACATCAAGCAGTTAAGATGGAAATGGTGTGAAAATAGCAAAAACATTTTGTTCATTTTAAGCCCCAAAATTGAAGTGTTTCTAAGAAAATTAGGCCTGGTCCTAACTGGTCAACAAATTTAAATCTTACGTGCATCAACAAAATGAAAAATGTTTGCACTCTTTTTATGCACCAAATTTAAAGGTTCCTAATTATGAAAACATAAAATGTGTTCATTTTTAGAGCCCAAAATTGAAGTGTTTTATGTTTCTTTTTATGAGCACCAAAAGAGAGTTCCTACTTTAGAAAGCTTCAAAATGGTTTATTTTAACAACACCAAATCAAGTGTGAGAGTTGTTTTTGTTCATTTTAGAGCACCAAAAGGAAGTTCCTACTTTAGAAAAACTTCAAATTTGTTCATTTTAAATAAAACCAAAATCAAAATGTGAGAGTTGTTCATTTAGAGCACCAAAAGGAAATTCCTAACTTAGAAAACTTAAAAATGGTTCATTTTAGCAACACCAAATCAAATGTGAGAGTTGTTTTTGTTCATTTTAATGCACCAAAAGAAAGTTCCTAAGTTAATAAACAAAAATATTTGTGGCTCCAAAGATCTTGGACCGATTGTCTTCCCTGTAACAAAGGTGTTAGTTGTTTTCCAAAAAAAATGCACCATAAATCCTACAAGATCTTCCCAAGAGATGTTAGAAACATTCCAAACACAACACACAATCAAATTTTAGGGTTAGACAATTGATTAAGCATCAAAAACCCTACAACCTGGACCAAATTGTGAGGTAAGTTAACTTTAAGCGCACCAATGAAAATTTTAAATGCATAAAAATTGAAAACCACCTACACCATGCAAATATCATGAAATTATACCCCATTTTGAAAAAAAAAGTGTTGAAAAATACTTTTGTATGACCAAGATATGGTCATTTAAAGATAGGGTAAACAAAGGCGCCCCTGTTAGAAGCGAATGTGAGTTTCTTACAGCAAATGCGACCTTCCCATGGAAAATGCGACCTTCTTAGAGCAAAAGCGACCTTGTAGCAAAGGCAAGTTTTTGGGCCTGGCAATGGCAAATTTCTTCTGGGTAGTGGCATGGAACGCCTTTCAGAATCCCTCTGGACCCTTGTAGCTTCAATTCAACTCACGAAAAACATTAGTATTGAGGACCATTGGTCCCACCAAGCGTGCTAGAATGTGTTAGAGGGAAACAATCCATCAAGAAAGATGTGAAAACAAGATCAAATACAAGATTGAAATCAGAAACTATCTAATCCAAAACACTTAATCTATCTTATTCCATCACTCATGAAATGTATAAATCTATGCTATTTGAATGAAATGAGATCCTAAGATATTCAAAACAAATTCAAACAAACAAAAGAAGAGTTTACCATCCCATGTTGGAGTGTATTTGCATGATGTTGGGTTGTTCGTATCACTGCAAAGCCTCCATTGCTTGGTGCAAAAGTTTGATGAATGATGCTTGTGTTTGAAGAAATGAGGAAGCTCTATCAATGGTGATCTTGACAACACTTCGTTGCATAAGGTAAGTTGAAATTCTGATCCTTATTTGTGTGGAGAGGAGTTTGTTGTATAGGAAATGAGATTTTGAATCAACGGTCAAGATCGCGTTGGAGAATATCCAAATCAACAGTCAACATGTGTTGAGAGGATTTACACATGATAATATTGTGCAAAGTTGATTGCACAATTAGGGTGATTGAAAAATAGATTGGCTAGTTAGGGTTTTAGATTGATCAGTCAACAATTGATTGCTCAGTTAGCAATTGATTGATCATTTAGGGTTTAGTTAGAAATTAGATTGCTTAGTTAGAAAAATTAGATTGCTTAGTTAGCAATCCATGATTTTCTCAATGAAAAAGTGGGTGAGGAATTTGAATTAATTTATTTTTAAATTAATTAATTCCTTTTTTGTGTTGAACATGCAAATCAACTTTGACTTTTGCAAATAGAGTTGCATTAGTTTGATTTGATTTTTGATAATTGATTTGAATAGTTTGATTTGATTATTCAAATTTTGGAGGGAAAGTGTGATAATTAAATTATTACGAATTAATAATTTAATCAATTTTGAGGAATAAGGTGAATTAGTGATGTAATCAAATAATTAACATTGTCTGACTAATCAGGACGAAGTAAGATTAGATTAGGACTTTATTAAATAAATGTAATTTATTTAATTGGTCGAAATGATGAAACGTGAATTAATCAAATAACGTTTTATTATTCGACTAATAGTAGAATTAGGGTTTTCAAGACTTTATTAAATAAACGGTATTTATTTAATTTTTCAAGAATGATGAAAAAGTGAATTAATTAAATAATGTTGTATTATTCAATTAATAGAGGAAATCAGGGTTTCAGATGTCGTTCGATGTCATTCAATGTCGTTTGATGATCATGGGATGATTTCAAGATGTTTCAGAGATGTTCAGAAATATTATGAGACGTTTTGAGTTTATTCAAAGTCATTTCGAGTTGATTCAGAGTTGATTCAAAGTCGTTCCAAGATGTTCTGAGTTGATTTAGAGTCATTCTAAGTTGATTTGAAGTCGTTTTGAGTTGATTTAGAGTCATTCTGAGACATTTTGAGTTGATTCAGAGTCATTCTGAGATATTCTGAGTTGATTCAAAGTCATTATGAGACATTCTGAGTTGATTCAGAGTTGTTCTGAGACGTTTCAGGTTGATTCTAAGTGTGATAGGTTTGAAGTCAGTTTTACATGTCTGCAAGGTTATTCTCATAAATAATGATAGTTTTATAGGTATATGGGAGTTTGTTTCCTCCTTTTAACTTGACCATAATTAAAATGTTATAATTTATTGATTTCAAATAATGTGTAGGCCATACCTAATGGGGGTCAAACCTTGATATGAATTATTTTCATGTATTCTTAAATCTATTATTGAAGTCATTGACCATCTTCATGGGAGAACATTTGATGCTTGGAAGTTGTTCTAGCAATGATGCAACATCTCTCTTATCTTTGAACTTATTGATAAAAACCTAACCCAACCTATCCCAATTATTAGTTAATAATGGAGCTAGATATATATACCAATAAAGATATTTTCCTTGAATGAAGTAGCTAAGATACTTAGTGTGGTTCTTTCTTCAATAATGTTATGCATCATGTACTTATCCATTATGTCATGAAAATGTTTAATAGGAGTAAGTGTTTATTCAATTGTGAACTGTGAGAGAGTGTGCCAGGTAGCATCTAAGATTATTCCCCATGCAACAAGTGGATGGGGGGTATAAGAAGACCTATATATTTTGATTTAGGGAAAAAACTTGGTGGTTGTTTAGTAGCCAATTGAGGATTTATTAACAATATTTGAGAATGTGTTTAGAATGAGTCGTGTTCTTTTCCTTGGAGTAGAGACTAGGGTTATACTAGAATATGTGTTAGATCTTATTCCATATCTAGTTGGATTTTCAAGGTTCATAGACGTCTAAGTCATCTAAGATAAATTCATTGAGTGATAATAGAATAATCAAGAATAGTTGTAGGATATGAGTCTTGTTAAGCATGCCAAAAATTATGAATAGTCTAAATATCTTTTTCAAGGTAAATGTACCACACAATACCACCAAGCATGGTATGTGACTTGTATATCAATCTCGAGGATTATAACTTAAGATCCTTACCTACTCTACCTAAGTCTAGTTTCAAGATGAAAAGGGATGAGGGATGTAAGAAATAAAATAACACTAAATGCAAAGGATTGCACCAAATAGATTTCTTCTTACAACCATATCAAATCTTAGCATCATAGGTAATAGTAATCATTAGAGATAAAACATATATGCATTAGATAAATAATACACATAAACAAGAACCAAAACCTATAGATTAATAGCCTCTTGTATTAATGCTTCTGATAATAATAAACAATTACTAATATATCTAATATTGGACACATACATGGAGGTTCCTCTATTTGGTCACTAAATGAGATAATGTTCTACATATAAGACTCAAATTTTCATCAATATAGAACATCCCCTATCCAAATAGGAAAAAATTCCATATTTAGAGAGTTACCAAACCATAATAGAGACTCTTCTCCCAAATTTTGAATTCCAAATTTTGATAGCCACGAGAGAGAAGATACATCTATGAACTTGAGAGGATCGGACTAGGAAAGGTGATGAGAATTAATACCCCTATTGGTGGTTATACTATATCTATAATGAGCGCTAATCAATAAGAAAATATATTTTAACCCTATTAGGTGGCCTAGGTCATTTTGAGGTAGGTGAAATTTTATGTCCCAAACAATGCGGGGGAGGTTAGTTGAACACAAATGCATGTAGTACCCATGATCAAATTTTAAATGAATAGTTGAGACTCCCTATTGATTAAAAATGTTTATGTAGAATTGAGTAGGATGTCAAGGAGACACTGTACATACTAAAATTGAACCACCAAATGCCATCACAATTGATGAACAATGTAAAATGGTATTACACTCTACTAGCTATCAAATAGAGTTGATCACGGTAGATTAGACAACTCATGTTGTTCCTAACCAAATCGTCTCTACCTTATTTTTAAAATCCTAGTATTATGCCACATGGTATTTGGTAGGGGATTGCATATCCCAAATATTTAATTTGACAAGGTAAAACCCCACTACTAAAGGTTATTGTAATAGAAAATAGGCCCTCAAGATGATTAGGATCAATGGTGGGGATTGAAAAAAAAATCTATAGTTCTACATCTGAAACCCCTACACACCATCTAATGGGGCTAACTTGTCATGATTAGATGGCATATGCTCATTTATACATGTTCTTCAATTCAATGGCCCTATGTGCATTGTTAGAAAATAAATTTAAAGGTGAAAACGATTTGCTACAATTGCACATTAATAACAATAAAAAGGGATTGCTAACTTTAAATGTTCTTCAATTCAATGGCTAACTTGTAATAGTTGTACACATAAGAACAACATTTTTTCACTATGATAGCAATACTTATTTAAATCCCAACAGTGAATTGGAAATGGCAGAGGGCGCAAATGGAAGACCTAGGGTTCGAACGAACGGATTGTAGGATGATAGCGTGGCTAATGACATTGGTGGTGGTCAGGGAAACGGAGAAACTTTAGCTAAGTCTGCTCGTGAGGTGAATACGAATGGAGGTAGCCCTAATGTTGTGTCGGCGGCGAACGGAGGCGGCTGCCCTTATGCTGTGTCGACGACGAACGGTGGCGGATGTCCTTCTGCGCTGGGCGTTGGTCTGAGGCAGGATCTGGCTTATGATGTCGACATTGGTGGTATTGGCAGTGCACGTCCTTCATTTACTGTGAAGGGTTCTAGAGAAAGCGCAGGGAATAGGGGCAGAGGTCCCACAGCGAAAGCAAAGGTGGTAAAAGCGAATTTCAATCTTGGCAGATCGTCGTCTGGCAGGTTCATCCCGATAACCAACGCCATATTAGTGAGGATTAAGGAGGAGACAGAAGAAGAAATAAACGATAATGTTGTTGAGATTTCAGCTTGTGGGGTTATTTGTCACTTTAGGAGTTTTTGGCCTAGTCTTCTGCATTCCTGGATCACCTCCGAATGGGAGCCTCTGATTTTTGGTAAAGTGCATATTTTCCCCATGGTTAAGGGGTTTTTTGTAGCTAAGTCTGATTATGCTTAGGATAGAAATATAATATTATGTGACAACTTTTTTAGTTGGGAGGACAAATATTTGCTGATGATTAAGCCCTGGCATTCAGATTTCAACCCTACGTATGAAACTTTTAACAAATTTCTGATATGGGTTCGGTTGCCTAATCTTCCCCTCCACCTTTGGAGTGACTCTCTTCTGGAGGATGTGGGTGAAGCCCTTGGTAAATTTTTGTTGGTGGATGAGGAATCTTCTGATATTTTTCATTCCACCTTTGCTCGTATTCTAGTTGAAATTGATGTTTCAAAAGGACTGCCTGCTGAGGTTTTACTCAAATCTTCAAAGGGTCCTTGGATCCAATCTTTGGATTATGAAGGAATTCCCTTCAGATGCAGAAGGTGTTTTAAAATAGGACATGTTGCGGCACAATGCGGATTTGAGAAAAAAGCTAAAAAGGCTACTTGGTGGAATGGTGTTTCACAACAACATTATACAGTTGTGAAGAAATCTAATCAACATAGGAGTTTTTCTGAGGTGGTTGCTTCTGAACCATAGGGTCTTGGGGCTTCTCCTATTGAATAGGTGACTAGGTCTCAGGCAACTAGTCCTGATGATAGTGCCACAGCTTCCATGGCTGGTGGCTCTTCAAATAAGTCTTTGACTATGCAAAGGAATAATGATGAAATCTCTAAGACTGTGGCAGCAAGCATTCATCTTCAGGATAATAGTGAGCTAGCCTGGCTTAACAAGGCGACACAAGTGGAGGAAGGTTGGATTACTGTAATGGGAAAGAAAGCTAAAATCTCTAGGCCTTCTTTTGACATGACTCTTTGCTCCCACAAGAAAAATGCTAAATGTAAATCTTGAAGAGTCTTGTTTTGGAGTTGGTTTTTGGCTGGCTACAAGCTGTCTTTTATGCAACCTTGCTCATGTTTGTAAAGGGTTTTGGGTCCCTTCAAAACCTATTTTTACATTTATCAAAAACAATAAAAAGGGAACAACGAAAAATAAGATATTTCACCTACATAATTATCTACAAATATAACTTAATCATAAGAGAACAAGGGAAAATAAAAATAAAAAAGTGTAATAAATTCATAAAATATGCTCTATTTGTTCCTAAATTAAGAAAAAATATTATTTCTTACTCTCAACTCACACGATAAAATTATAAAATAATTATCTCTAAAGGTAACTATATTATCAAAGATCAAAATCAATCCATAGTATCCCAAATAATTTATAATAATCTCCTTTTATTCTTCAATAATTTTATAAATTAAAATTATCTTTCAATCCAAACAAGAGACAAGAATCAATTATGGCATGAAAGGTTAGATCATTTAAATATTAGAAGTTTGAATGATATGCTAAATAATGATATTTTGGTTGGTTTACCTAGAATGAAAAGCAAATGAGAATATTGCAAATAATGCTTGCTAGGTAAACAACACACTTTATCCTTTAAGAAAAATCATGACAATTGTACTAAACCTTAGAATTAGTTAAGAGTGACATAATGGGAAATTTTTGCAAGTCCCTTCTATAAGTGGATCTCTTCATATCCTAAGTTTGTTTTGATGATTATACCAATTTTTGTTTCCCTTGTTATCTTAAAAACAAAAAATGAGGTCCTTTCTAGTTTCAAGGTTAAACACTTTGACAAAAACTAATGATCTAAAATTTAAAAACTTAACAATAGATAATGAGAAAAAATATATTATAAACAAAGAATTTTAAGATTTGTTTTTCTTATTTGGGATCCAAAGAGACCTTATAACTCCTTACCCCCCTCAAAAAACCATGCGGTAGAAAGAAAAAATTGAACCATCATGAAAACGGTTAGATCCTCGATGCATTATGTTAATATCCCAAAATTTCTTTGGGCTAAGCCTTTGAATAAAATTATTTATTATAGACACAAAAATAATTGTAATTCCAGTATTATTATCATTCTCCCAACTAGGCAATTTAAATGATTATGGCTCCCACATCCGCTGCCTCAATGCTCTCATTTATTATCGATATTTCAAACTGCTAGTTCCCACTTATTTTGATGAGCAACCATGGCACGTTGTTGGGTGGTGCTTCTCCCCCTATGGAATGTGGTGCTCCTTCCCTTTGATGTTGGCTCCCTTGTTGGGTCTATTGATGTCGCTATGATTGGGTATTTTGGTGTCACTTTGTCTAGGGTTGGGTCACCTACTATTGGTGGTTTCATGGTTGTTGAATGCATCCCCCTATGATTCTTGCTATTGTAGCTAATGGATAGATCTTTGCTCATGTGGCTAGTAATGGTGTTGTTCATCCATTGAGGGAGGAAACTCATCATATTCATGTTTCCAAATCATCCTCGATGGTAGATTGTGGTCAAGATGTGGTGGAAAATGAGGACTTCTACCAATGTAGGAGTCTGGTATGTAAATTATACAAAATTTGGGCTTCTCTTCTTGACCTTAACAATTCGGTGTTGGATTCTTAGAGGCCTCTTGTGGGTTATATTGAGCTCTGCCCCTATGTTAAAGGTTTTTCATTGGCTCCTTTGTCGCTTCTAAGGATAGAAATTTGGTGTTGGGTAAGATATAGGATTGGAAAGAGTACTCTCTCCATTAAGCCTTGGTCAACTTCCTTTAAGCCTCTTACTAAGCCACTAAATGTGCACCTAGTGTGGGTTAGAATTTTGAACCCCCCCCTTCATTTTTGGGAGGTTTCATGCTATGAGGTCATAGACAACTCCATTGGTTGATTCTTGAAAGTTGACGATTTGACTTCCTACATGGGGAACTCTACTTTTTCTCATATTCTGGTGGACATTGACCTCTCCAAGCCTATTTTCAAGGATGTGGTTTTGATGGCTGGATAAAGGCCTTGGACCCAACCTCTTGACTATGAGGATCTCCCCTTTAGATGTTTTTGTTGTTCTTCACCAATCACTTGGCTATGGATTATCCTCTCACACATTGTAAGGGCACTTCTACTTTGTGGAAGAATGTTAATGAAGATAACTTGACCATTCATGGTATTGATTCTTTGTTAGATGAATCCTTACTGGATGATGACGAGTCCTTACCTTTTGGTACAACTATGATGTGTCCTTTGGACCCTTATAGGAACCTCCTACTCTAACCTTATAGCCCATTTTCCCATTGCTTTGGATCAACCCTTGGATACTCTTGGGTTGGAAGGTCACTTTTCACCTCTTTTTTCTATAGATCTCTCTTTGCATGTTGTTAGGCTCTCTATGGGGGAATCCCCTACTTCCCCTTGTTTTGAGAATTTGGAAGATAATGTATCTTAGATTGTTGTGAGAAGAAGGAAGAAAGGTCTTCCTAATTCACTCTCTCAAACTCATGCTCAAGTGTTGGGAAAAGGGCCAATTTTTTCTAGCCCTAGCATTGTCTAATTGGGACCCTAGGAATCCCAACTCTTTCATTCATTTGTTGTTATTTTTTGGCAATTTGGCTGCAAATGTATCTAGATATATTTTGGTTGTGTTGTTTCTTTGTTGTTTTTGGCCAACTTGGGCTTGTTTTGGCTTGTCTTTTCGCAATCATTGTAAAGGTTCAGGACCCTTGTTTCCCACTTGTTTAATAAAAAACATCATTCTCCAATACCTGTTATCATTTTATCATTATTGCATTCATTATTATTTTATTATCTATTTAATCCTTCATTGTCATTTAGTTAGATAATTCTTATATTTAATTAAAGTGAGCTGATTTTCCACATTTATTTTTAAAAATAAATAATTAAAAACCCTAAAATCTACCATCTCTTCTCACATTATAAATAAAATAATTAAATTCTCAAATTCCACTGTATTTAGTTAATTAATCAATCAACATTAGTTAACTCATTCATTTAATTAGTCAACTAATCAGTCAAATCTCTTGACTCATTCAAGCACTCAACACATTCATCAAATTGGATGACTCATCCATGCAATTAGTTGACTCTTCTATGCACTTAATTAACAATTTAATGCAAATAATTAATTCCTACCTAGATCCTAACTCACCTATCATTTTAGTTAAAAAAAACAATCAACTCAAAAATCACAAATTAAAAATAAAAATTGAATAATTCTCAACTCACCCATGATTGCCACCTCTCCTCGTCACATCCATCAATCATGGATGAAACTCGTGATTTAATATCAAATCTAAGCAATCCATCCAACCCCCTAGAAATCTATATATTCATCCTCCAGTCCATAAACTAACAATGAATGCTAATGTTATGTTGGAAAAATGAGAGCAACCGCATATCAACATTATCAAGAGCATATCCACATAATGCAGGCTTGCATGGATTTAGGACATTAATTTTATATATTTCTTTTAATTATTATTAATTGTTCACCAAAATGTCTACATAAGAAATCAAAACAAATAATAGGAATTAAAAGAAATATTTAAAATTAATGTCCTAACTCCATGCAAATTATCATCCCCGCCCATACACATATGTACAAATGGACAAAAACACAATGCAACTATTTTTTTCAATACATCTTAATACTAAGATTTACATCACTCACAATGTGTGATTGTGTACTTGATATTGTTGCACATGCAACAAAATGAGGGTACACAGGGAATGTGAAGGATAAACAACATAAGAGAATGTAGTGGAACCTTATACCTTAGAACGACAAAGACAACTAATAAGGTGTTGGCATTGTCATGAATTATATCACAAGGAATATTGGTGAGCAATGTTTTTCCTTCAAGACTTCCTACCTAAAAGTATAACTTATTGTTGTCTTAGAGTGAATTACATAATCTAAAAGTAGAACTTATTGTTGTCTTAGAGTGAATTACATAATTTAAATCTATTGAATGAAAAATAATAATGTTTATTATTATAAAAAAAATAAAAATTGATAAATTTATTATTATAAAATTTAACTCAAATGCATCCAAGGTTAATTAATTGTTAGATTAACTCATTTTGTAATTAAAATTAAAGAATATTATATAATTTGATGTATAGATAAATTTGAAGATTGAGTGAATGAACTTACAACAATAATTTAATTTCTTGACAACACTTAACCACAACAAAGAATTCTTGAGGAATTTAAATAATAAGATAATAACAATTATCTTATTTTTCATAATAATCCAAAAAAAAGATTTAAGACTATTAAAAGTTATTTTCCTTCAACTCTATTATATTGCCTACTTCTACTTTATTATTTATAAATATAATTAAATTCACTTTAACCTACTTTAATTTAATAATTTTACTCAACCAAGCAATTGAACCCATACTACCTAAACACAAAATTCTTTAAACCAAATGAAATATCTTATCACACTTAGAAATAGTTTAGTTTAATTGCAACAATTAAATTGATGCTATCTACAAATGCCTTCTTGATTTCAATGCATGCGGGTTGTAAGGAAAAGAATAACAAATTTTTCATAATCTTCCATGTCTTTAGAAAGAATTGAAATGAGAAAATGATGACATAGTGAATAAGAATTATTTTTTTGATTTGTATAAAAAAAAATTGTACTTTATTTTTCTATCAAACAATATATGTTAGTAAATATTTTTTTTGTAAAAGTTTATTAATTGAAATAAATCTGATATGTTCTTTTGAATTTCTGTCGACCTAAAATTTCATATGAGAAATGATTTTTTTTTTTAATTTTATGTTCTTGAAAATGAAATAACTTTTTAATATTAATTGGTATATATTTTATTGAAAATACATTAAATAAAATTAGAAGATGGAAAATCTTTCCAATGACATAAAAATATTGATTTGATCATGCAAAATAAAATGACAATCATATATTGTCACCTATAATAAAACAACTATAACTTGCTTAAAACGTAATATTTTTCTAACTTCTACTATGTAAAAGAAAGGAGAATAAAATACTTAAAAATATTTTTAAGAAAATTAATAGAACATAAAGAACAAAAATGTAAAGATCTGCAATAAAACAGTTCACTAAATTCAATAATAGAAAATTAAATACACAGTAGTAAGAGATAAAAAAAAATTTAAAAAATCTAATATTTAATTAAGAATAACATATCAAAAAACTACATCAACTCAAATATCAGATTAAAATTATGACAATAACTCAAAACAGCTAATTGTTCAGGTGAATTTTTTTTAATATTTACAATATTTTAAAAATAAATTCTTTATTAAAAACTATATTTAAAAATAAACAAAACTCTGTAAAGAAGAGTTGAAAATGTTGTAAGCACCCCCAATTTTTGTGGAAGACTCGATCAACCCAAAATATGTTAAATATACAATTTGGTGTTGGTGTGAAACATGATGATTCAATTTTATTTATATACAAATTTAATCTTTCAGTTCTAGAGCCAGGTTAAGTGATACTCGATCAACAAAAGTTAAAAATCAGAAAAATACTTTACACAATCTACTGAGCTTTCATCCCAAATAGCTAGGTAATTGCATTAAAGGTGTTCTAAAACTTAAACAACTTCAGATAGATTTGAATTTGATTCTGCAAACATTTTTCCTTAAATTGTTGTCCCATAGACATCAATGAAAAGCTCTTAATTTTCATTTTCATTTTAATCTCCAACATGTTGAAGACTAAACACAGCTAAATACTCAGTATGATATCAAAATTTGACAAACCCAATTTCTCTCTCATCCTCTGTATATTTTCTATGAGAAAATTGTAAGAGAAGATATTGCCTGTCATAGTCTTGAGTTACAAGATGCAGAAATTGAGCATAGTTTGAAAGCAAAAGAGGACTTTCCGGGTTAGCACTGGTGGCAGTTTGGTAATGCAAATTTGTCTGATCATTGCATCCATAAATATCATGTTCAAGTTGCACTGTAATGGGGTAGACAAATCTCTGCTTGGTTTCATGATCAATAGCTTCTTCCTCAGCCCCTGGTTCTAGTTTCTCAGAAGCTTCCTTCAAGAATGCCTCCCATTGTTTTACCTCCTTTGCAGTTAGCAACATGGTCTGCCCTGGGAACAAACTCCTCAAATCTGCTACCAAAGATACACCACAGCTCAGCGAACAATGAATTATCTTCTGAAAACATTGCCCTGTTTTGAGATGACCCATCAAAATGTGCATCCCCACCCACCATTCTCCCTATTATTGTTGAATTCCTTCCACCATTACCACCAACCCCATCCCCATATCCACAAGCCTCTGCAATTTGGCCGAAAAATCTCCAAAACGAGAAGATGATGAAGATGATAGCTGATTTGCCAGATGGATTTTGTCCACCAATCTTATCAACAACAGCTTCCTCCACGCCATCCCATCGGCGACATCTATGCAGCCAACAGAATACACGTCTATGCAGTCAACAGAATGTATTAATTAATTGAAAATAAAAATACAGTCAAATGTGCATCTTGTTGGCTGCATAGACAGTATGATTCTCATCCTACATATATAAATGTGTTTTGTAGAAAGAACAGCCACATCTATCGCTAATATGACATGACATTATGGACATCTTAAGCTGTAAAACTTATTCAGTTGAGAATTTAGCATAAATTTTATAGTTGCCGGGAAACTCCATTTTGGGAACATAGACAATGTACAGTCCCCATACCCAAAATTTCCAGTGAATCATTTACATATAAAGTAGCCATCTCCTTATTCATTTAACTCATGTACACTAATTTGATTGGCATCCCCGTCCCCGTACTAGTACCAGTACCCTGCATCTCCCGTCAACTATGGTAAATTTATATAATAATAAGTTTGGGGCAGCAACATATCAACATCCAAATGGAGGCAATTTAAAGGATACAAAGATTGTAAGCCGTTTCAAAGTAAAAGTCACAATCTTGTACAATATCATTTTGGTCTAGGTTGGAGCTTTATCAATTGATGTGGTGGTGATGATTTGGCTGCTAAGTAGTTTGAAGAGATTATAAAACATGAAAGGACACTGCTGGTCCAAAATAGTAATGGAGGAAAAGCTAAATAGAAGAAAGAACATGTGGATGAAGCAAAATATTAAGTAGAAAAGTAAATGAGGAATTAATATGCAAAAGTTCCCAAACGCAAATGTGGAAATCAAAATATATGTAAGAGAGTCAAAGTAGTCATGTAGTCAAAACAATTCAAACCAAATAGAGCATATTATGTCAAGCAATTCAATCATGCATGTGACCACAAGCAAAAGCATTATTGGAAGCTGAAATAAAATGGAAAGTTAAAATTCTAATAGTCCAACTAAGAACTAACTCACATCATTTTAGGTACAAGACAAGGAGGTGAAAAATACCTAAAGAAAAGTGAACTAACGGAGGTTATTGACTTTGCATATCAAGATCAATGGAAGTAGAATGACATTGCATTATACAAATGTATGACATATATAGACATACAAATCAATTAAGTTGATACTCTAAAAGTAGAATCTTTAATAGTTTTGTTCAAAGAGGAATGGATAACAAAAACAACAAATTACTTGATCAAAATTAATACCAAAAAATTCATGATCAACCAAAAAACCGAAGACAATTAGAAATAAAAATTGATTGTTGGTTGAAACTTTTATTTCTTGTTGAACAATTCAACTCTCAGATTAAAAAATTTCTTTTCATTTTATTTCTCTTCAAATGCAGTTTAACTTTAGGAAAAGAAATAAAAAATAGGTCAATCATTTCAAGTTGGCATTAAATTTCACAGTTAAATGCTTGGTTGTGCCTCATTTTGCACGGGGAAAAGGAAAAAGGTCACTCAAGAGAATAAAATAGAACAAAATGGAAGACTTAAAACATCTATGAGGCCAAAGATAGCCTATGGGACAATAGACCCCGCTATTTTTGCATTGTGAAGTGTTGAGCTTCAACAATTTAGTTATAATGAGCTCTCCCATTCTCTCCACCCAATTTTTTTCTTGAACAAATCTTGGAAAGAAGTTGTTAAACCACTTTTGTAGTTGCCTCTACTGTCATTGCACGCTTTGCAATCTAAAATAAAGTGTTGTTCAATTTCCACAACCCCCATTATGCACAAGATACAAACCCTCTCTTCCCAAACTTCTTTTGACCTTTTCCACCTCCCTATTTCATGCCGAAAATGATGTGAGTTAGTCCTTAGTTGCGCAATGAGAGTCTTTGATCTCCACGAGATATTGTCCTCTATATAGGCCTTTTGTTGATGGTCCATGTTGGGGTTAAGAACTTCAAGGTATTGCCTCTTCTTTCTCCCATCTATCTTTGCCCATATAACCTTCTGAAATTTCTCAACAAAAGTCTTAATTTCTTTACTATTATTAAGACAAACATTTAAGTAAATGTGTCATTTGTTCATCCACCTACCTTCCTTCACCCAAGACATCATTAAATACAATATTGGGATAGTGATTTGTTTCCATCAATTTTTTTTAAATAACTTAAAAGACACACCATAGCAATGACTTCTATAGGAATTGCACCTGTTTCAATTAGAAGAATCTCATAGGGAACTGATGTTTAAGTTTGAATTCGTTTATGATCAAATGCTTTTGAATTCTTTTTATATGCAACCATTTGACATTACTACTAACCCAAATTTCACACCCATAAAGCACCACCAAAATTACTAAAAGCCCAAAACAAAATTGAATAATTTTTCAATCCCATAACTCTACCTCTTTACATCTACTTTGAAGAACAAAAAATACTCTCCAACCATCCAAAATTCTTTTCCTTCCACAAATTTTCCAAAAATGAACATATGGAAATCAATCCCCAAAATACTTATACTCCAATACTTCCTCTATGATGCTACCTTCAAAATAAAAGTCGACATAAATAGAATAAGGATCGGTAGACACCTAGCCAATTTCCAATTCACATCTAATTCACTGTAAGTATAGGTATTAGCTTTCAACCAGTCTATGCGCTGCGCAAGTGTAAGATATAACCAGAGATGCGGGCGTAATGCATTATGCAATCGGGTTTAAGGGACATGGAGACACGTGTCTATCAGACTTCCAATTAACTTACTTATTGTGCAATGTGCGTTGTGTTGGAATGGACACATTCCAGATTACAGACACGACAGATCAAGTGCAGCGTGTTAAAGAAAACTATTTTAGTCCGGGAAAGAAGTCAGGCTCACACATTACGACAAACAACACAAAGCCCCGAGATTTTTTTAATTAAAAAGGTTCCTAAGCCTTTCATCGGTTTCGGTTTGAGCTTTTGTCTGGGTGCAACAAATTGGTGCTCCGTACAGACGTTGCATGTCTAATTAACTTGTTTTCCTTCTTTTGATGTAGCTTCTAGTATCAATGGTGTAAGAGCTGAAATGTGGGAACTATTTTGTTTTAATTTAATGGACGCAAAGTTGGTCAAGGATATTCTTTCCAAGGCAAATGTTCTCTGCAGTTATTGATAAAGTTCTTCAACCAGGGCAAATGTTCTGTGCAGGTATTCATAAAATTCTTCAACCAGGAGCGAGATCTTACACAAGGAATGCTTACCAACTACAAGACTTAAGCACACCTTTTACAGATGATTATAGAAGTTGGCGTAACCAGAGGGCCTTTTACACAAACACTCACTCCTAGCAAGATACATGCAGAAGCAAATTTCACATTATTAACATGTTCATTGTTATGTGATAATATATCGAAACTTGATTATATGATTCTCAGTCAGTTTTATTAATTATATATTTTAATTTATAAAAATTTAATATATAAATAATTTACTTAACGTTTATTATTTTCAAGTGATTTTTGTAAGAAATATTATATAGATAATTGTTAAAATTTTATTGATAATTATAAGAGATGGATTTTTGTGATTTAAAATTCATAAGATATGATTAAATAAATATTAATTCATTTCAAGAATATTAAAAATATAAAATAAATGTGTCATGAAATTCTATAATAAATGAAGTTTACAAGAGAACACAATTTGTTAAAGATTTCATAAAAAAATAGATTATGGAAAAATTTAATAAATAGTTAAAATAATATTGATTTAAATCTAAAAAATTATAATTCCCTTACATATATATATTCTAAACACAATAAACATTCAACTTATTATAAAGAATAAGATTATTTTTTATAAACACGCATAACTTATTAATCAATAATAACCAACTCACTCACATATTTGAATCTTGAAATATAATCATATATATTAATATTATATGAAAATATTATTCATCAAAACACATTGATAAAAAAAATTCTCATTTCTTCACACCTATACTTACAAAACACTAAAAACTTTACTTAAGTTCTTCTATTTTAACATCCATCCATCTATAGAATATCTTTGCTCTCTTTAAAATTCTCTTTCTATTCTATCTCATTCCCAAAAAAAGACATCAGGCATTGTGGTACGAAAAGATGTGAATGTACTTGGTAAGGGAGTTCAATATTCAAAAATAAGAGAAAAAATCTGACAAGATTCCAAACGTGGATCATCAACTAGAAGCCAAGTTTAGAATAGGCCTTTGGAAGCCCGGCACTTAGCACTTATACCGAACAATGGGGAAGTTATAGCTCAATACATGTTTATTTAAAAAAAAGCGGTGGAGAGCAGAGGCATAGATGGACCAGAGTCACCTTCCACACTATACTTTCTCAAAATTGTTAGTTTGCAATCAATCAATAAGCATAAAAAGGAGGTTGACACCAAGGCAGATCAAAGCGCACCAAAATATGTAATACAATCAGAGAAGAGATGCTGCTGGTATTCCTGGAATATTAAGTTTCTTGGACTTCATAGAAGAGAGGCCTTGAGCTTCTTTTGCTCTTAATTTCGGATTTCATGTTTCGTTTCTGGATCCACTTGTATTGTTGCCGTCAGCTTGATACCACCGGGTTTTTCAATGCCCTTCTTACCTCTAGTTAAACCTTTTGTTTATGCATTTCCTTACAATTTTATTTTTTAACATATAGTTCCTTGTTACAATAAGATTAAGAGCTTGCTCGCGAAGCAATTTAAACTAAGGATTCGACATGCATGCCACAGGTAAGTTAAGTTCTGGTGATAGATGTTAATTCCCTGAAAATGGCACTAGGAAGACATGCTTTGTTAAGTAACCAGAGCCACTGTCAGCTAAAACAAACATAAGCTCCCATATTGCTATAACTTGTCCAATCAATTCCCACAAAAACGTGATGAAAGCTAACTGCTATAGGAAAAATACAACTAACCCTATTAAATTATTGAGATTCTAACATTTCTGATTGCCAATCCTTGGGCCCTTGTAGCTCAGCTTTTGAGTTTTTATGTTTTACATTGTGGTTTTACCCTAGTACTGTCGGTTCCCAGTCTTCCCATCATTTCCATATCTCTTGTAATCTTATTCTCTTGCAAAGCTGGTATAAACTATCAAATTTCTGTCATTTTCTACGTCTTTTCAAATAGAAAGTTCCAGTTTAAAATGATAAGCTGCATATACAATCAATTGTACATACATACTTTTAGGAAACAAAAAAAGAAGATAAATATATAATTCCCCTCATTTCCATAATCCTTGCAATCTCATTATCTTGTTATGATGGCAAAAGCCATCCAAATCCTGATATTTTCTACAAGCTCGTTTCCAATCGAAATTTTCATTTGATATGCTAAGCCGCATAAACAAGCAATTGTACATACATTTTTTTAGAAAACACAACGCAGATTAATACTTTTTAAGATGGAAAAGAAAAGAACTATATTTACGTGTCCTTACCTAAAAGGGCACATATTTGGCATTTGTTGCTAACACTCGTTTAGAATTAAACCTCATCTATTACACCATTACATTAATGAGTACATATATAGTGATAACTAAACTAAAAGGTAATAGCAAAAAACTAGTTAACGTTATAATGGCTACCTTAATCAACCTTAGTCTATAATAATTTAATACACAGTAACTGATCGATGCAAGATACAACAATGTTAACCATTGTAATGGTAGAACCAAAAAGAAAAAGCAGAACAATGTTTGATATCTTTTAATTTGGAAGCATTTCTCTAAAACCAAATGTCCTATTTGCAAAAGCCCATTCAAATCCAAGCCAGAAAATCGAATGCTACATAAAATAGCAGAGAAGTACTTAATTTTATCTTTTGTATATTTTGATTCCACCATTACCTCTAATTCTGTGTTTGGAGAACTCTCATCCATCTCACAATGCCTTCAGGACTATCAGCAATAGTCTCTTCCAGGAATAGCCATACAGTTGGTCCAAACATGTACACTAGAAAGTGTTGGTTCAAAATGGATTAGAAGAATGGGCTCTGTTTATTCTATTAAATTGAACAACATAGCAAGAAGTTAACTGTAATAATTGTGGCACCAGCTTATAAGATTCAGTTTATCCTATTAAATTTTATCTTTTGTATATTTTGATTCCACCATTACCTCTAATTCTGTGTTTGGAGAACTCTCATCCATCTCACAATGCCTTCAGGACTATCAGCAATAGTCTCTTCCAGGAATAGCCATACAGTTGGTCCAAACATGTACACTAGAAAGTGTTGGTTCAAAATGGATTAGAAGAATGGGCTCTGTTTATTCTATTAAATTGAACAACATAGCAAGAAGTTAACTGTAATAATTGTGGCACCAGCTTATAAGATTCAGTTTATCCTATTAAGCACAATTTTGCCTATCTTCCAACTCGTTATGGAAGGACAAGAACAGATCCCAGAAAAATATTCATATTCTTGATGTACTCTGCAGCAATAAGTTAAGGCTCCATGGTCAATTGTTTGCTCATATTTGTAACCAGAAAACTTCAGGCATATCACGTACAGTATTTGATTCTCAAGAACAAGATGGGAACAATTTCTGATATAGGCAGATTGCAAGTTACATATAAACGTATAAGATCTCCAATGCTATAAGAAGTTTAATCTTCCCAATGGAAAGAAGAAACTATGCATACCCAGAACTGATATTTTAGAAAGAATTTTCTATAGATAATTCCATCCAGGAACCCTAGGCACAGCCAAAAGTGGTATACATGAGAGTAGATCAATACAGCCCTTAGAAGTATCTGATCTTCCTCATCCGTCACTATTTATAATACCTGTGCAAATAAATCAAGAAGCAGCCATCCTCCTTACTGAAAGTGCCCACAAAGAGATCCTGAACAGAAGGAAGCTTCATAAAACTTGGAAACATTACCCTACCAATACCCATTCTAGAATTCAATTGTATAAATATCATTAAGTAAAATCCTTAGCAGCCTCAAGCACTTGACATTATTACAGACAACACTCTACTCGCACTTCTTCTCAAAATCAAATTAAACGAATGCATCTTTATCCATCATTTAACCTTTGTTTGTGTTACATGCCATGAGCCTACTCACCACCATGCTTGTAGCTGAAAGCCTTAAACTGCCATTGGCATAGACAATCACAGGAACCCACTCATAAAGCAAATAGATATTCATATTTTAGCTAATTCAGGGGAATAATTTGTGGAATTCTTGATTCTTGTAGATGAATCACAATTTGATCAATGACTACAGGAACAAAAACATATCATTCAAAAGCTGTCCACAAGACAGGAGTAATAAAGAAATTTCGAACATTTCCATGAATTAATTGGATAGCAGAAAACAACTAAATTCAGCTACATCTCATTCATTTCAATCAAATCACACTATTTGTCAGGATAAAAATTTCTTCCCTTGCCTCCCAAAATTAACATTTGAATCACATTTCAAATAAATGACCATCACCTATTTCCATTTAAAATTTGTCTCGTTAACGAGAAGATAAAGGTGGGAAAATAAGGAAAACTAAAGGTTATAAGTTCTCCATTATTCAATCCTCTAGAGGCTGGCTATTATTTCTATTCCTTCTGTTCCTCCTCTGGTTTTCCAGCAAGCTGCGCCTTCAACCAATCAAATGGCTGCAAAATTAAAAAAAACTGCATCAGTTTTATGTACTCAATTGAAATAAACAAGCATCCAAAAGTTTAAACAGCTCACACATATATATAATATAACCATAGGATATTATCTACAAATCTCAAAAATAGTCGGAAGGCATGCCAGGTTGGGCCCCTTAATTCAAAATGCTACTCCGAAAAAAGAATTCACCACCTTTGAATTCAAAATCCCAACTGACCACAAATCAAATCTATTATATTTGCAAGTTAAATCTGATGACAATGATGATGAAGACAAATTTTAATGTCCTTAAGACCAGATTTGTCTGTAGGACCTATTACCCATTATTGTAAAATCATTGCCAAAAAAAAATTAAAAATCTCCTCTCAAGCTACACAAATCTTCAGCTTTTGGAAATGCCAAGAACACGTTAAAGAAGCGAAAAACACAAATTAGCTCTACAATTTAAAAAATGGGAGATAGCTTTAATTGAGCATTATAAAAAACCTGAAACAATCATAACTTTGGAAAATCAGAATGTGCAGAAACAGGGAACTAAAATATCCCAATATTAAATGAATATTTATTTCACCAATCTTAACATTTAGCATTGACAAAGATCATGCTGGTCCAATAGTATTTCTATGCCTTGAAAGAAAGATTGACCTGGCCCTGAAGACACTTCCATTAGGGTTAAGGTGTGCCCTGTTAGTTGAGGCCAACAAAAGATAAGTAGACCAATACTCACAAACCTGCACCTACAAATATATAACATTTTGCTTGAATGTGAACATCCGAAGTATGTTTGTAATTAAGTCCAAAGCTTGCAAAACCCTTTGAGGGATGACCTTGTTATCTAACTATGACTGGACTCTCCTGACTGAATACTGGCTATATAGAGAGGGAATTTGAAGTGGATAGTCAATCCCAAGTACTCTGGAGGGTGATCCTAAGGCGAGTCCTTGCTAGTTATCAATTCAATGGTCGATCATAACCAATTATTGGATGTCTACAGGAAGAGATAAAGAGAGCTGGATGACTTAATGTGGCCTAGCCCTAACCTATGGAATTCTCATTCATTTATGAATGGGAAACTTTCATTTGTTCATCAGTGTTTATTACACAAGTGCAGATGTCTTTTAATGATTTGTTACATCTAATCAATACCAACACTCTAGTCCAACGTGGAAACTTTCATGAAGCCTCTCTCCCCATAGGTGGATTTTTAATTTTGTATGTTGATGGACGCCTAAACTCATATGTGTTTTTTGATAATAGTAAAGAATATAATGGCCCAATGACTACAGACTTTGAAAATCTGTTTCATACATTTTTAACTTCCAAACTAGTGTTGTTGAATAATGTTGTTAATTCTTATGTTGCTTGGATAAGAAAGTAAAGATTGTTTCTGGATTACTCTTGAACACACCCAGATATTCTGCATGTCAAATAGTGATGCTAATGATGTCCAGAATGATCTACAATTGTGTCTTGTTGATGTTGGTACAAGCCATCATTGCCCAAAGTAAAAGTCGATGTTGTTCATTGTCATATAAATGATGTTTATCTTTACAAAGCTTTGCTTCTAATCTTTAGGGCAAGCTGAGTAAAAAACATTGAAAAAGGGTCACCATAGCAATACAAAAATTAAAATCAATGGAAAGGCATGAAAATAGTAGTACTACTTTCTTTTACTAAAAAATAAAGACGGCTAGCATGAAACCTACAACTCTCCATTAAGAGTCTTGAAAATACTTTTCAAATTAGAAGTTCTGATTTCAACTTCACCAGTGTTTCTTCATAGGGTTCATACTAGCCATCTTTATGTGTTAATAAAAGAAATAAGCACCATAATTTTCATAAGAAGCATGGTTAGTACATTGAAGAATGTAGAGCTCTCCAAGCCAAGAAAGAGTCCAAGATTCTACTTACAGATCAATAACCTGAACACAAAGTCACAGATATTGCAGTTCATAATCCAAATGCTCTGGATCAGCAAAGTATCTTAATAGTCATAGACTATTCAGCAGGTAAAGGATCACTTGATTTCTCTTTACCATTGATAACTGAGTTTCAAATTTAGAGTTTCCCACTACAACCCATCCTATTCCCCATCACTTGCATTGCATCATAAATGTTGGGACTTCTAGAGAATATGACTTAAGCCCAAGAAGTTATAAGGCTCAACACATCTATGTATCCATTTAGGATTCATGTAAACCACGAATTTCATGCCCATATGCAAGGGTGTCTGATACATACCAGCAGAACTATAACAGCAGAATAAGCTTGAAAATATGAGAGAAATGCGACCAAAAATTCTCGTACACTCTCATTAGTGAGTTCATATAAATTTACTAAGATGAGATGAAGTGGATGTTGGATGTAAACTGTCATTGAACTCAGCATGCATGGTCATCCCAATTGGGTGCAAAGCCATTAATGAGCCGTACAGGTGCAATGAGTATTACGAACCATACATGTACACGTACACCTCATTCAATTTTGCTGAGATATAACTGGTGAATTATACATGTAAATGAAGATCCTTTAACATATGAAGCCAAGCATACAAGGTGGAATTTACAATGCAGAGATATGTACGAGGACAGATTAATCATTTGCTCCCTTCCTATTGTGAGTTGTCCTGACTTCTACATTAGATGAGGAAATTTCACTACAAAAGCTGACTTGGATAGCCACTTGGAATGTGTTAGTAAAGTGCCTTTGCAGCCAACCAAGTAAGCAGTATTTGCTTGTTATGATTGTGTGAGTCCATACATCAAGCAAAGTAACACCAACCGACAGTAAATATTTGGAACTGGACTTTTACTAGGAGGGACCTGA
This sequence comes from Sequoia sempervirens, assembly GCA_007258455.2. Taxonomy (NCBI): domain Eukaryota; kingdom Viridiplantae; phylum Streptophyta; class Pinopsida; order Cupressales; family Cupressaceae; genus Sequoia; species Sequoia sempervirens. The sequence goes on along the minus strand of VDFB02369481.1, from coordinate 14,138 downwards.
ACCTTGTCCTCCAATGTGACAACTCATATAACTTGAGTTGGTTCACATTGGCAACATTATGGATGCCAAGTTGAGTTATGCAATCCAAGCAAAACACATTGGGACCCATGGCTTGGAGTATAGTGTAAAGCCTGGAATGGATGGGGTTTCAACTTGTGAAGTTGTTGGTTGTGAAACTTCAGCTTATACAATTGAAGCCAAACACAATCACCAACTTGAAAAGAATGGTGTACACAATGGTTGCCATGGATCGCCTCGAATCTGGCCCAACTATAGTGAAGGATATCGTGAATTTTGGCTTGAAGCTAGGAAATTTGAACAAAGAAGCTTTGTCTTGATCCTTCTTTTGGTTGATGCAGCTGATGTCAGAAGAGCAATCGAAAACTCGTAAGGTCCAACAGGCAGAAAGCTGTAACAGACTTCAGAAGAACATCTTTAAGATATATACAAAGAGTTGTCCCCTTGTTTGTTCTAGTGATAATGGATGCAGAAAGCATGGACTATAGTTTGATTAATAATCTCAGTGTGTCAATCAATTTGTGGATGAAGAGAAATGGCATATTGCAACCAGCAGCAAAGAAGCTTTCACAATGGTTTCCAAAAGCGACTCAGAAAGCTAGTGAGAACAGAAATAAGAGTAGACAACTGCCAAATATCACTCCAAGCTTTTTTTAAGAATAGGTCAGCAGCTTGTGTATCATCATCTTGGTAAAAGGCATAAAAAATGTCATTTTGGAAAACCAACATACCACAACAAAGATGTGATTATTCTGGCTAGGCCTCCAATGAAATTCATGAAATGGATTCTCATGGTCATGAAAAAACTGGCAATAGCTTACACAATCTAGGCTTATAGTTTAAACTTGAAAGACTTGCACAAGTAGCCAAGAAGAAGCCTCTCTAAAAGCTAGGGAGAAGGGTCCTCCTCAGGACAATCTGGATCCTGATCCAGTTGATGTTGTTCCAGCCACCCCTGGTGATGTTGCTCCTCCTGTTTCAGATATTGGTACTTCTACTCTCCAGCCTAAATGGTATGCTAAAACCATAAGCGATCTTCATGATGATGAATTACTTGAGGGTAGAACTACTTGGAAAAAGAGTAAGCAACAGAATACTGTTAATTTTGCTCTCATGGCTAATCTTCACAGCATCTCTGAGCCTCAAACCTATTCTGAGGCTGAAGGCGTACCTGAGAGGGAACAGGCTATGGAAGCTGAACATAATAGCCTTATGAAGAACAACACTTGGGTCCTTTCTAATCTTCCACTTGCGAAGAAGCCCATTGGCTGCAAATGGGTGTATAAAGTTAAGTACAAGGCTGACAGAACTCTTGATAAGTACAAGGCTCGGTCAGTAGCCAAAGGGTTCTCATAGACAAAGGATATTGATTATGAAAAGACTTTTGCTCCTACAGCCAAAATGTGTATTATTCGACTTGTCCTCACTACTGCAGCTCAATTTGGTTGGAAAGTCCATCAAATGGATGTCAAGAGAGCATTTTTTAATGGTGATCTACAGGAAAAAGTCTATATGAAGCAACCTCCTGGTTTCAAGGTTGTTGGTAAAGAACACCAAGTATGTAGACCGGTGAAAGCACTCTATGGCCTTAAACGGGCACCACAGGCATGGTACATTAAAATTGAGAAGTACCTTCTTGATCATGGTTTTCAATAGAGCTCTTTTGATTCAAATTTGTATGTCAAACAGTTTGGTGATGATATTCTTGTGCTTGTTGTCTATGTTGATGACCTTATCATTACTAGCAGCTTAGAACATCTAATTGAGGAGATCAAACACAATCTCAATCAATCCTTTGACATGACAGATTTGGGACTTCTTTATTATTGTCTTGGTGTTGAGGTTTGGCAAACAGCTGATAGCATCTTTATTTCTCAGTCCAAGTATGCTCGCAGTCTGCTTGATAAGTTCAAAATGAATGATTGCAAACCTACATTTACACCTATGGAGAAAGGGCTAAAACTATCAGCAAAATCAAATTCGCCTATGCAAAATGAATCAGCATTCAAGCAACTAGTAGGCAGCCTCATTTATCTCACTGCTACTAGACATGATCTCAATTTTGCAGTGAGCTACTCGCTTCATGACAACCCCTAAAGCTGAACATTGGGTTGCAGCAAAGTGTGTACTGCGATATGTGAAAGGTGTAAATTTTAGGTGAACAGATTAAATGCACAGAAAATAATTCAAAATCAGAAACAATAACACAGCAGATACCCTGGGAAAACCCTCCTCTTGAGGGAGAAAAACCCAGCAACAAAGATCTCTCTTATATATATAAAACAATGACAACAGTTCACTTTACAATTAGGTCTAACTCAAGACCAATATTCAGCACCTGTACAAGATGCAATAACAGATATCAAACTGGCACTTCAAATTCTGGCAATATGAGAGTTCAAAACCTGTCCTTAGATCAATTCGCAATCTGATCTTGAAGTACTGAGAAGAATTCACACTTGACAGAGTATAGACCTACAGAAATTCGCACCTGGCAAATACTGAATACAGATCTACAGAAATTCGCACCTGCATGATACTTCACACTGTATGATCTTCACACTGTAAGGTGTTCGCTCTGTGTGATATGTTCGCACTGCACTGTATGATATATTCGCACTTGATCATATGATATATTCGCACTTGATCATATTGAACTTATGTGAATAACCGAACTGAAATTGGATAATTAGAATGGACGAATCAATGTGTATATATACAAATGAATGGGAGAGACACATCCCTTCAAATCCTTCATGTCAGCCTCTATTCAAAAATCGTGACTCTAAGATATATGATGTCGGCTCCAAGAAATCGCATCTCTTCTTTAATGAAAGTCGGCCTCAATTAATAAACAAATATTAAATGTCTTCTAATAAAGGATTTGACTATCAAGATGAATTTGTATCTTCTCATGTCGGCCATATGAAGTTAATACAAAAACAACGAATATAAATTAAATAGCCAACGGGCTATCATTTAATTTATGTTTCCTCAATAGGGCTGAGCTGGAAGGAACGACTGAAGCTGCAATATCATTAACACTCCCTCTCAGCTAGGGAGAGAACTTCCAGCTGCACAATACGAATCATCTCAATATAAGGTCCATCAGCCATCATTGCCTGCAATCAGATATAAAGAGGACATCACCTCAACGTGATATTAGATATCGTCTCGATATCAACCATCAAATGGTAAGTACAAGTGTTCATCACTTGCGTAATGTTGTCACCTCAACGTGACTTTCACCATGGCTCTCCCAGAGGGTGAAACACAAGTACACAAAAAATCATCACGGACTCTCTCACGTGATGCTGTCATGGAGTCACACACATGACATCCACCATGACTCTCTCAGAGGGTGGAAACAAGGGCTTTCACCTCAAATTCTTCCGTCTCAGAAGAAAATGCATTAACAAGGGCTTGCACCTCAAATTCTTCCGTCTTAGAAGAAAATGCATTAACAAGGGCTTGCACCTCAAATTCTTCTATCTCAGAAGAAAATGCATTAACAAGGGATTTCACCTCGAACTTCTCTCACAGAGAAGAACTCAATAAACAAGGCTCACTGATACTGAGACTCTTTCTCAATCAAGGCTGGATTCTCCACCATACCAAGCTTATCTCGAAAGTACACAACTTTATCCTGGCAAGAGGCTTGGTGAGAATATCTGTCGTCTGCTCATCAGTGCTGATGTACCTCAATTGTACAGCCTTTCGTAATACCATATCTCTCATGTAGTGGTACTTGATCTCTGTCATGGAACACAGGATTGACAGAAAGCTTTACACAACTCTGATTATCACAATGAAATGATAGTAGGCTCCATTGATTGTCCAAACAATCCTGCAAGGAGCTTACGAAGCCACACTGCTTCCCGAGTTGCCATACAAGTTGCAATGTACTCGGCCTCTGCTATACTCAATGCTACAGATGAATGCTTCCTGCTGCACCAGGAAATCATAGCAGAACCCAAACTAAAGCAACAACCAGAGGTGCTTTTCCGATCTGTGACACAACCTGCCCAATCAGAATCAGTGAAACCATGTAACTCCAAGTCTGCATCTGAAGTATACCTCAACCCATATCCAACTGTGCCACGCAAGTATCTCAGGATATGTTTTGCTGCAACAAGATGACCATCTTCTTCAGGCTCAGTAGGCTCCCTCTGAATCTTCAAGCACTTGCATCAACCTTCTGACCTCTTCGTCCAAGATTGCCTGCAACACTTTGACTTAGATAAGTGTTTTCCAGCGCACACCTCTGGTATTATAGAGAGTTCAAGGTAGACCTCCTCGACCTCATAGCAGATCACTCTATTCTGAATAGGTTTGCGGAGCTACCAATATCAAATCCAGATGACAATCTTTGAGCAATTATGATCTCAGCAGCTGAAGGGATCCTCTAAGGATTTAGTACCTAGCCTTGCAATACAGTAATCTTCACTTCTTCTCAGTGAGTTACAAAACTCCCTCTTGATCCCTACTTTAGAACTTGCAAAGAAGACTTCTGGAAGTGAACTCCCTCTAGCCACCAACTCAGTCCCATGGCTGCAAGTTGTGACTTTATGCTTGATCATTTCTTTGGTTGGCATAACTTCCTCATAAGATGCCTCAATCTTTTCATCGCTAAGCAATCTCTCATCACTTTCCTACTTCTAGCTGTTCACAAGGCATTTAGAGAGAGATTACTAACAGTTTATGACTATCCAAAGAAATATCAAGACTAGAATCATACAAGGTTTACTATCTCAGGTTATAGCATGAACACATAAGAGTTTATGCACAATGTTAGAACATGAATAAATAAATCAACCTGAAGGAGAATTATATCAAAAGATCAAACTAAAGGGATAAAGAAACTTATCTTTATATAATTTTGATATAACTTTTTCTTTCATCTTTTACTCCTTTCGAGAGTGCCAAACTCAGCACAACAAAATAAACAATTTGCACAACTACAGATTTCTTGAATGCATTATGCGGTTAGCATGTAGAACCAACTCTCTCCAAGAGTTCAAGGTTCTATCACAGATCATGCATTGGAGAATGATATCGATGTGATCAACCTATCACAACGAAAATGCAATTCTCTTCTTTTTTTTTATTTCATCTCAAAGTCATACTCAAGGATCTACATGATTAGTATGAATCAACTCACAATAAATAATTTGAAATCTTCAAAGGATCTTTATGCTAGAGATCACAATTCAAGAGAAATTACAATCTCTTTATACTAATCACACAAGATCCAAAAAATAAAAGATATAACTTAACACACAAAGAATACTTATCTCTTTAAATATTTTGATGGATGCAAGTACGCTGATTTTAAGCACAGATCAACACACAACTTCCACGGCTTGAACACAAGCCCATGACTTAGAATAGAAATTCCCTAGAATCCTTCTGAGGAGAGAACTTATTCATATCCGCAAATGAAGCATGTTGATTAGGCCTAGTTGGGCAATCCTTGGCGAAGTGCCCAAACTCATCACACCTAAAACATTGAATCTTGGACATATCCCTCTTCTTCTTGGATGGAGGTGCATCATCATTTCTCTTGTCCCGATTCCTCTTGAAGAATCCTTTCCTTCCATCTTTTCCTTTCTTCTTTGAAGCATGGGAGGCGAGAACATGAATGTCTTCATTCTTTGAACTTTGACCAACGCCTCTTGCCACCAACCTTGATTCTTCTTGAATGCAATTAGATCTTAGGCGATCAAACTTAGGCAGTTTCGATCTTGCACTAATTCCTTGAATGAAGGATTCCCAAGACAAAGGCAGCCCATTGAGGGCAAGCATGGTTAAATCCTTGTCATCAACTATATTCCCAATTGTTGAGAGCTGGTCTCTCAAATTTGAGATCCTCATGAAGTATGCAGTAACATACTCTCCCTTTGACATCTTCACATGATGCAATTGATGCTTTAGTGCAAGAGCTCGGCTGGTATTGTTGACTTCGTACATCTCTTCCAAGGTCTTGAGCATATCTCTCGCTGTCTTCAACTTAGAAATGATAGGAACAATATGATCCTTGACGGAGTCAACCAATATCTTCATTGCTTTAATGTCTTTCTTCAGCCACTGCAACTTTTCTTCTTCCTCCTCAGGTTCAGAAATACTAGACTCCACGAACTCACCTAAGTCATTTTCACGCAAGGTGAGCATGATCCTAAATCTCCATGAAGTGAAGTTGGATGCACCTTCGAGTCTATCTTCAACCTTCAAACCATTCACCATTTTGACTGATGTAGATAAGTGAGCAACAAAAGAATATGCTGAAATTGCAATAATCTGATCACGATCCTCAAACCCGCTCTGATACCATGTAAATTTTAGGTGAACAGATTATATGCACAGAAAAATAATTCAAAAATCTGACAAAATGACACAGCAGATACCCTGGGAAAACCCTCCTCTTGAGGGAGAAAAACCTAGCAACAAAGATCTCTCTTATATATATATAAAACAATGACAACAGTTCACTTTACAATTAGGTCTAACTCAAGACCAATATTCAATAACAGATATCAAACTGGCACTTCAAATTTTGGCAATATGAGAGTTCACAATCTGTCGCAATATGATCTTGAAGTACTGAAAAGGATTCACACTTGATAGAGTATAGACCTACAGAAATTCGCACCTGGCAAATACTGAATACAGATCTACAAAAATTCGCACTTGCATGATACTTCACACTGTAAGATGTTCGCTCTGTGTGATATGTTCGCACTCACACTGTATGATATATTCGCACTTGATCATATGATATATTCGCACTTGATCATATTGAACTTATGTGAATAACCGAACTGAAAATTGGATAATTACAATGGACGAATCAATGTGTATATATACAAATGAATGGGAGAGACACATCCCTTCAAATCCTTCATGTCGGCCTCCATTCAAAAATCGTGACTCTAAGATACATGATGTCGGCTCCAAGAAATCGCGTCTCTTCTTAAATGGAAGTCGACCTCAATTAATAAACAAATATTAAATGTCTTCTAATAAAAGATTTGACTATCAAGATGAATTCGTATCTTCTCATGTCGGCCATAATATAAAATGAAGTTAATACAAAAACAACGAATATAAATTAAATAGCCAACGGGCTATCATTTAATTTATGTTTCCTCAATAGGGCTGAGCTGGAAGGAACGACTGAAGCTGCAATATCATTAACAAAAGGCACTTCCAACTTTGGCATTTTGTATGGAAGGTGCAAAGATCCTAAGCTGATTGGCTATACAGACTCCGATTGGGCAAGTTTTGTTGATGACAGAAAGTCTATTTCAGGGTATGTATTCAGTTTGGGTATAAGTGCAGTTACATGGACCAGTAAGAAGCAGCAAGCAGTGGCTCTTTCCTCAACTGAAGCTGAATATCGGGGAACTGTTAAAGCAGCTTGTGAGGCAGTTTGGCTTCGAAGGGTGCTTTCTAACATGCAAATGTCTCAAACAGGGCCTTCCCCCTTGTACTGTGACAATCAAGGGGTGTTGAAACTCGCCAAAAATCCAGTCTTCCATGAAAGGACAAAGCATGTTGAACTTCATTGTCATTTCATCCACCAACTTGTCGAAGATGGATCAATAGTATTGCAGTACGTTCCAATAGAGGATCAAACTGCAAATATTCTCACCAAGTCTCTAAGCCCGGATAAGTTTGTAAAATTTAAGGGGCATCTTGGTGTAGTTGACAGATTGACCATTAAGGGAGGGTATTAGATTAATATTTATTAGTATATTAATGGTCGCCTTTGTAATATATTATATTAGATTTGTTTCTATTCTTTTAGTTCTGCTTTGTTTCTTTTTAGAAACTTTCGACACTCTGTAATATTAGAAACTCTTTGTAAATTATCTATAAAGAGATTTCACCTCTTTCATTTGAATACAACTCGAATTTACCATAATAGGAAATTACTCCCTTTGGGGGTTTTTGAGTGAGAATTATGGGTACTCTTCCTATGGAAAGGCATGCTTCCCACCTATGTGTGTATGGATTCTTGGAGTGTGTTGGAGTTCTCCATAGTATTTTTATGGAGATATCCCTCTTTTTCCTGGTTTGGAGCTTGATAGAGCTCACCTTGTGCTTTGTGGACCTTGCTCAAAGGTTTAGGAGAAGTGCAAGCTATCTCTTCTTCACTTGGTTTGCTACGCCCTTAATAATATAGTGTGCATAAGGTTATGAGTAGTTGGCTTATGGCTACCTTAGTGCTTCTATTTTACAAAGTGCACCACGTCTTCCTTGTTGAAATTACATAGCGTATCTCATTGCCTATGTCACCGGCACATCTCTTCCACATGTATTTCGTGTTTGTGTCAATTTTCTCATGGAGATCACAACCCCTCTGTGTGTTTGTGCACATTGCAAAACTGCTTATGTTGTATTAGTGAATGCAAAAAATGAGCTCAGCCTATTTTACCCCACTAACGACCTTAGTAAAATTTGAGCATTCCAGATTCATAGACCATTACGGAAGATGCATAAATGGGCCTGCAAGGATCAGACATTGATAGCCTTATAAAAGAGTAATCCAAATCTAAAATTAGCCTTTACTAATCTCCATAAGTTCTAACATTTGTTACAGGCAGAGAAGAAAAATGGCAAATGGCAGACCTACTGGGGAATTAAATGGCTAAACTCAGTTCCAAATAGGTGACAGTTAATTGGAGGGGTAAGATGAGTTGTCAAATATTAATTTAGGAGCTTACTGTTTTCAATTGGTATCTGTCCATGAGGGTGACAGCAGTTAAGATCTTGACTGCTCACATTCATGGCAGGTTACCTGCATTGGAAAGGTTACTTTGTGCATCCACCCTTGCAGAGTTCATAGAAAACTTTTGAAAGACTACCTACTAAGCTTACAATCATCTCGATGGCAAGACTGGCAGGAAACTAATCCAAATATCATAATCCAATCTGCATCTAGAGCGGACTCCAAAAGGAAGTGTTGGAACTAAGAAGCGATGAAAAAATATGGGCAATTGAGGGAACGGACAAGAGACGTGGAAGGGAACCAACATGTATGATGAAGTAATATAGACAACCGAGGGCCCACGCAAGAGCCTTCGAAAGGATCAGCCAGTACAATGTATACGGAATAGAAGACTGAGAGCCCAAGGCAGAGCAAGGATGATATAGCAGAGTGGAAGAAAGAAGGACAAACTATAAGACTGTGAGGCCTTTCAAATCAGAATACAAAGAAATCTTTGGAGAATGCTAGGTAAGGAAAGAGGAAAACCGTTGGGATGAACTTCTTAAGGAAATGATGAGAAACCGAAAATTAGCAGGATATGAAATTGGAAACTAAAAAAATTAAGAAAACTGTTTGAAACAGTGCTGGAAGAATAAGGAAACTCCTAAAACTGGTACTCCAAGAATCCAATCTTTGGGAAACTTTTGGAAACTACATTTAAGTGTCATAAACTTCAAATAACTCCTGACGAATGGGTAAAAAAAATATTTCATGAAGTTTCTAGAACCTTCCCAAGAAATTCCAAGTAGACGAAAGTGTTTCCAGGACTTAGAGTTGTTGATGCATCTTGTAGGTGATCACTTAACACAGCACAAAGTGATCGTCGAACCATCGTTTCCATGTTATTCTCAATAGATAAAATGAATATACAATGGTACAACATACACCATGACCACACAAACCGAAGTTTATACTCCATAATATATACCATCGTTCAGAGATTTTGCAAGTCTCTGTCAGGCTCACTGAGTCACTAGCCAAGTGGGCAGCTACTAGTTTCGCTGGCTCAACATGGATGACTCAGCATGTCTGAGAGAGACAACTTGTCCAAGACTTGGGAAGACTTGGGCACCTGCATTTTTTTTTATTTTGACTTTTATACAAATAAAACTGTGCCCTACAAAAATGTATATAGCAGAATACCTTCAAAAGAGGCAGATATGTTCATATGCATAATAAAACCTTAAATTTAATACAAAATATCTTTAGTCTCGATGTTTATCAGGGAAAATTTTCTGGATTGTTATTTGTTAAGTTTCTAACTTTCAAGCTTTCAATTACATTTCTTCTCTCATACTATTTTCAATACATTTAGATGAATTTTGTACTTTTCTATTTAGTTTGTTTTACTGCTATAGAGCTGTAGCAGAACCTTCCTTGTGCTTTATGTGCAATGATATTATTTTCTTTGCATTTTTTGAATTTTATGAAGTATGACTATATGTGTTAGAAATCTTGTCTATGGTTGATCTTTTATTTTATTTATTTGGGATATTATAATAATACTTATTTTTTAATATATTTAACGAACTTGGGATTTGCCAAGTTTGGACAAATATTCCAGATCTAAAATTGGCTTGCTGAGTAAAGATGGAAATTATTGTAACATACAATGACCAGTCACAGTAATACAAAAACTCTAAGTTGCCGGCTTTAGTACTGGTTTGGGTTCGGGTTCGCAGGTTTGGCTAAATTATTGTAACATACAATGACCAGTCACAGTAGTACAAAAACTCTAAGATGCCGGCTTTAGTACTGGTTTGGGTTCGGGTTCGCGGGTTTGGCTAAATTTTTTTGGGGGTTTGGGTTCGTTAGTACAAAAAACATATATATATATGTAGCCTAGAATTAGGATTAGAACATCACATAACATCATTCAAACTTTAAGTTCAATATTACAACACTTTTAATCATCAAATGGATTATCTAAACCATCAATATCTAATCCACATTTGTCTTAAATTCTCTTAGAATAGATAAACATCATCAGCTGTTATAAAATTTCCAAAGAAGTTGCTGTAACCATAATCTCTAAGCAGCTAACATTGAAAACCTCCAAGTTGTTGTGAGAATGGATTTATACCAGCACATGAATGATACTAATCAATAGCCTACTTGCAGGAGGTCTCAAATAAATGTATCAACTTGTGATGTCAGAAAATATAGGCTGCTAGTATTGCATTGCTTTGTCCCTTTAAGCCATACAATACATCCTGGTAAGCATTAGCCAGAGATCTGCATTCAAACCTTGTGGCCTAAAGCTTTGTTTGTTGGGTGTTGTAGGCAATCAGGCTAACACTGTTATTGATTTATGTTTGTTAATTTTAGATCAATAGAGTAGCCATGAATTGTAAGTTGTAACTCGTATCAATATACAATGGTACTTCTTTTAGGGTTCCATTGGGCGCTAGTCAAAGTCAAAAGGAGAAAACAATTTAAAAAATGCAAAACAAGTAGTTTTAACTCTGCCTGGGCCGCAGATTCTGCTTGGGTTCGACCTGGGTTCGACTTGGGTTCACCCAAGTTTGACCCAGATGAACCAGGCCTCAATTTGCAGCACCCTGGCAGCACCCACAGGCAGACTAGCCGAAAACCAGGTTCAAACCGGACCCGAACCTGCCCCTCAAACTGGCGAACCCAGTAACAGAACTGAAAAACTAAAACGCAAACTGACCAGGATTAACATATGTCAATACGGGTAACCTAATAATCTGGGGCCTTCTCAATGTTTCCCTATTTAGTCTTTATTTAGATAGGACTTAAATACAGGATATTTTATATTACTGGTTTATCAGTACACTTTTTTAAATTAATTTTCTCATCTATCTGAATTTGTAAGTATTTAAACCTAAGACCTTCCATCTATATATTGGAGAACTCTATTACAGGACTACCAACCCTTTTTTAATCCAGTTTTTTGCTTCTCTTTTTTACAGTTAGTATATCGCTCATTTTCTTTAACAATGTACATGAGCCACACAGAGGTGCAAAACCATGTTATGTTCTATGGACCAATTAAGACAAAAACTTAGAACCTTCCATTTATATACTGAAATGCTCTATCACCAATCAGACTCTTTTTTTTTTATAGAAACACAATTGGATTTTTTTTTTTAATAGAAACACAATTGGATTACATAGACATCAGCATCTCTGCATTTTTAAGCAGATTACAACATTGATGAATAAGGATATATCTAAGTTACAAGCTGTCCTTCAACTAAGCTATTATAAATGAGGAAATAGTCTGTTGAAGTCATCTAAGAATAAACCTAGATCAATCTACTTTCATATGATTTGAACCTTGAAGATGACATAATCAAAACATACCAAATCATCCCCACTAATTAAACTATAACCCTTAGTTCCATATATCTAAGTTACAAGCTGTCCTTCAACTAAGTTATAAATGAGGAAATAGTCTGTCAAAGTCATCTAAGAATAAACCTAGATCAATCTACTTTCATATGATTTGAACCTTGAAGATGACATAATCAAAACATACCAAATCATCCTCACTAATTAAACTATAACCCTTAGTTTCATATGATTTGAACCTTCGAAGATGACATAATCAACTAACATACCAAATCATCCTCACTAATTAAACTATAACCCTTAGGATTTTTTTTAGGATTTTTTTTCAAATTTCAATCCGACATCATTTTCTGTATGGTGCAGATCTAGAATTTAAGAAAGATTAAAAAATTAAAAAAAACAGACTTACAATTCCTATATGAGAAATTTTCCTTACAAAACAAGTCAATTCTAAAGAATCCGCGTGCGAAATGGAGCATTGGGAAAATACAATACTAATACTACCTGGACAAAACTATTTCTTTAATCATAGAGAATATAAAGACAAGAGGGGTATTTGGATGAAAAAAGAAAACCTGAACCATCCAAATGGCACCGGCGGCAGCTGCAACGCCCCACATGGCAGCGGCGGAGACGTCTTTGGGATACAGTCTAATGGGTGATGGAATAAATTTCTGCAGGGACAATATGCCTTTGGCCATTTTTGTTCGGTGCTACTTTTTCCTCTCTTCTGCCTCTTCCTCTGACCCGCAATCCTTGATGCTCCTCGCTTATTTTTGGCTCATCTCATTTACTACAATTTATGCAAAATGCTTCACACGGGCATCTTTAGCACCCTGGAAAGAGGAAATTTCCCCTTGGTATAAAATTGTTAAAAAATAACTAAATATTCCAGTCCTAAACTTGACGTGGATTTCGCTACCGAGGAACACCTTTTTTGATTAGGACTTATGGGGATTTCAATACCTATGAACTTTATTGTTATTATGATATTGCTATCAGGATTCAACCGTGTAGTTTCGAGTCAAACTCATTGACCAATGTTTCATGAGTAGTGGTTCAACAAGAACCCATCTCTCATGATATCGAATGGTCCACTTAGCACTCATTGCATCTAGGTGATGCTCACAAGCGCGTGAAGCATCGGTCCGTTCCAGAGGTCACCTATCCTGTTGATTTTCCCAAAGCCCTTAAAATGCCGCTTAATCGTGTGGAAAGCTTCCCGCGTTAAGCTCCGCTGAGTTATTACCTATCGCGTAAAACCCGCCAGTGTTGTGCCTATGAACCATTCATAATAGAGCCCCCTTAGCTCATCAATTGATAAGTAGGAGGTATTTTTCCATAGCGAGTCAAATTATGATATTGCTATCAGGATTCAACCGTGTAGTTTTGAGTCAAACTCATTGACCCATGTTTCACGAGTAGTGGTTCAACAAGAACCCATTCTCATGAGGATTCTAATGGTCCACTTAGCACTCATCGCATCTAGGCGATGCTCGAGAGGTGGAAGTGCACTGGTCCTTCCCTGTGAGGTCACCCATCCCAGTACTGCTCCAGTATTGTTATTTTTATTACATTCCACTTTTTTAAAATAAGAAGAAAAATAGAGAGGTATACAGGAGTTTTGAAAAAAAAAAAAGTATTTTTGCGTTGTTGTTTTTATATATTATTTTAGTATATAATTGAATTATTTTGATACATTTATTAAGTCAAGATTTAATCTAATATTCTATCATATTATTATTCTATTTAAAATCTTTCTAATTTAATTTCTAATAGTCTATTTAGACAAAATCAATTTCTCATATTGGGGTTCATCCCATAGTGCAATGGTTAAGAGGTAGCATCATTGTTGTGGCCACCAAGGTCCAAACTATGCCTTAGTTGATCCAATGTACCCTCAAGCTTGAGTTGCATCGTTGAGGTTGTTAATGGCATTCATGCCATGTGCCAAGGGTTCATGCCTAAGGTCCAATCCCTCGCTAGGATGGTGTGCTTGCAGACTTTGGGCCCTTGCTAGGCTACCATGCTC
>VDFB02369480.1:0-42491 GCA_007258455.2 Sequoia sempervirens | reverse complement strand
TGTAAAATGTATTCCAATTAATTCCCATGACCATCTTATATCATTCTCTCACTTTCTCAATCTACCTTTCCCCAATAGAAAATTTCAAGAATTTTGTTAATGGAGTTGGGATCCCAAATGCAATCTACATGATCTTTGTTGCAAACTTAGAAGATATTAACTAATGTACACCATGGTCTGGTATTCCATATATCCCTCCACCATAGAACCCTCAGGATGTGCTCTTTGTCTAACCAAAGCCTTCAAAAATTTCAAGTGCCTCTCAACCATCCACATTGACCTTGTGTGTACAGGTCCACACAATTCAATCTCCTCAACTTGGTGTATGAGGTAGTGTTCTTGTGCATTGAAAAATGTTGAAGGTGGACACTTTTGCATTTCACACATTAGACGAGGAATTTTTCTCTTCCAAAAATTTATATCTTCTTTATGGATTTCTTTAGATGACAGTCATCTACAAGTGATTCAAGGCACAAATATATTAACTAGGATTTAACAAAAATATACAATATATTACATAACAAGTAAAAATAAATGGCAATATAAAATGTATACAACGAATTGAACAAATCTCGCTACTTACCTCATGTATTTTCCAAGATCATATATAACTTGCTTGACATTGTTGTCAAAGTTGTCCGGGAGAGATAGAGGTAGAACGTACTACAACAATTATAAAATGATCTTTTCATTATTTTTCCAAAAGTAGTAAACACAATACACTAAAAAGTACATGCATTATATAAGTGTATATAATATACCAGAATAATTACCTTAATGAAGGTATGCCAATCATGCGTTTTCATCCCTGACCCAAATTCAATCTTTGTTATTATATTGTTTATGCTTGTAAACAAATCCTATGGGAAATAATTTTTGTATGACTTCTTTTATAGCATTGTTTCGAGCTGCTCATAATAACCAAGGAAGGGCACTTATATTAAATTGGTTCCATCGCTATTCTAATTGAATGACATTTTTCATTGCATGATTACTTCCCCTAATGCTCACTACAAATTTTGACATTTTTCTTTGTCATGCCTTCCATCCAATATTTTCTATAATGTTTCTCTCAAGTATATTCTTTCTGATATGTATCATTGTATCAAACAAATGCACAATTTGTAGCTGCTCATAGTAGGGCAACCTACTAAATTGTCCGGGATAAATTTTTAGTCCCTGTGGAAGCTAACTATTAATGCCTTGATGACCTTCATGAAGCATATAAGTTAAACAAATTAACAACGATAATCATTGTCAATTACAACATGAATAAACACAACACAATATAAAAATATAAATTCAAAACATATCATATATGATAGATAAACAATTTGATCTGATGTATAACCTTTACGATTAATTCTATTATATTCCAACTTCCATAGGCTAGGTGTCATTCTTCGTTGTTTTGATGTAGTTTCCTCTTTCCCATTGAAAAGATGTTTTCAAGTAGTTTGATACTTATGATTTCTATGGAGGAAGTGCCTATACTCATCAAACACCTCGGCTCTAAACTTGTTGAATGATGAGATTTCATCTTTCACAAATTAGACATGCAATTCTTTTCCTTTGTTTCTGAAGACCCGGGTAGTTGGATATATAATTGGATTAAATATACAATTTTTTAATTATATATAATGAATAGATTATTTTAAAACATGCATGACATCTACTCTATCAAATTAAATATTGTTAAAGTGTAGTCGAATGTTATAACATACCACTAAAATGTGTTAGCCCTAGGGCATCATGAATTGTCCGTACAAGCATTGTATGGAATTGAAATTGTCTTTGTCCTATTGGTCTAGAGACGCCATACATAGTGACGCCATTCCATAACTTTAGTAACTCATCGATAAGAGGCTCGATCTATACATTCACATTCCTTTAACTTGGTACTTACCTAGTTGGAATGAACATAAACATTACATAATATTATAACCATTTTACCTAAATATATATAAATTAATGTACATGACTATTGAATGAAAAAAAAATATAAGTCATTATGCAACAAATAAGACAAATGAGATGCTACTATGTTAAAGAAAATTGATGTAAAAAAATACCTAGAACAATCATTGACAACATTATGTGCTCCCTCTTTATTGACATCCATGGAGGAATGTTATTGTTGATAAAAAAATAGGCCACACTGAGTAAATAGATCTCAGCTCTCCAAATGGATTGACATCGTCCACTCCCAATGAAATCCTAAGATTACGAGGTTCTTTTTTAAAGTGTGGCCATTTTTCCTCCATGTCCCTAAATGCAGAACCATCTATAGGCATTCAAAGAATGTCATCTCCACTTCTATTCTGTGCATGGTAATCCATAAATTGCGCTAATATTTCGCAACTAAATAGTCGTTGCATACATGGAATAATGGGAATATAATGAAGAACCTTCCGATGAACCTTTTTTGTTAGTTGACCTGTTCGATATCTATTGATATGACATTCTGGGCATTCTATTGCAAATTGTTATTTTTTTATGATATATAATATGATAATTGGGACATGCATCTATTGCTTGATACTCCATTCTGATATCTTTCATAATGGCACATAAATCTCGGTATGAGCGAGGTAAAATATTTGATGGTGGTAACAAAAATTCACCAATCAATCTACAACAAATAATAATTTGTTCATATAAAGAATATTAATGGTACATATTTCATCCTTTATTTACTAGTGATGAACTAACAACAATTAAAATAGATGAAAAAAGATGACATATACATGACATACCTTAACATCCATGAGATTGCTATGTTTGATAAACCATTTATAACATTCAAGTTCAACAACAACAATACAGCAGAGAGAAGAGTTGTTTCAGAGCCTTCATAAAGGGGCTCGTATGCCTTCTCAAGTACAGGTAAATCATGAGCATCATCAAAGTCATCTTGATAATCATGATAAGCTCTACCACTAAATGTGTCATGGATCAATGTATTTATACCATCATCTTCAACTGCGTTTTCCAGCGCATGATCATCTTCTTCCATAAGATCATTAACTTCATCTTTGATATTCACAGCTCCATGTTCGTCCACTTGCAAAACCACATTCTCTGGGCCATGATAATCCATATCATCTGCCCTAGAGTGACCCACCTTTATAATAATGATAGACACAAATAAACCATGATCACGATCAAGTGATTATATATATATAATCTTAAAACGATATAAACACATATTAATGAACAACTTACCAATGAATGATAATCATGCCCCCCTTCAATGTGACCATGCTGCCTACAATGTTTCTTAGCTGTTGTGATTAAAATTTGTCTCATCTTTAAGCCTTGCAATTATTGCAAGGACAATAACATTTTCCATCACCCTTTCTTTTCAATCTAGCCCACAATCTATCAAGTGTCTCTTCATTTTGTTTTGGACTAATATTATCTGACATGAATTTTCCTTACCAAGCTTGACTATTTAGATCTTCAAAAAATATCAAACTCACACTCCAATAATTTTTATTCATAAATAGGTAACATAATCTAATAATTTTGATATTTTACACCAAAATTTTTTGGCATGCAACCACCCCTGCAAAAGAGAATATAGTCTGAAGTTAATGACCCCAAAAAACACTTTAAAATGCTAATTCCAAAACTTATTAAATTTTGATTTTACTATGATTTCCAACCGTTAAGACTCCTAAAATCAGAATATTGAACTTGATCACAAACTTCCTACAACAATGGAGGTAGCGAGCTAGTAAGAACAAGTGACCCATTCCTAAGGAGCAACAAGTTGGAATCATCATTGCTAATGTCAATACAGATTTATCCTTTTAGTTAAAGATGCAATGTGTCACTTCTTATGACGAGCTTATCCCTAGGGCTCTCAACATTGAGAGAGATCCCCTAATAAAACAATGTAAGCATTGGTAAGAGCATGATTAGGGTACAAACCCCTACCAGAGAAACATTATTATTAAACAATAATAACTATATAGGGGATTAGTGAGGGTTGCACAATTTAAAGATTGAGACATTGTAGGTAATAAAATCTTGCAATCTAAAGATTGTAGCCATTTCATGCAGCCAGGCTACTGTGCCCACCCTAAATTAACACTTTTAGATGACAGCCTGAGCTTATGAATGATGGGCCAAAGCCCAAACCCCAAAGAAAAGTGGAGATTTTAACAATGAGTTTCTTTACCCCCTTGCTAACCTTAAGGGTTTTTCAAATGCTTTTGGTAGTGTTAGACAAGAGAAAATGCAATTAGAGAATGACTGTCCAAATGAAGTAATAGTGGTAATCATAGGTTCAATGTTTCTTCTTAGCCATTAATGTATAATGGAGGTAGTGGATTGCATGTTTGAGCAGTGTTTTGAGACTCATCAAAGATGGGAGAATAGTGAATAATACCTTGTGGACTATGAAGTAGTGTCAATAAGGTTGAAGGATCTTAAGAACTACAATACCATGAAACAATGAGTCCCCTGTAGTATGTAGGAAGTCTATAGGGCATAGTTTGATTTTATAGAAGGATGATCATGAAAGGAATCTTCAAGTGATAGTGAGTGAGTTGTTGAGATTGCAGCTGAGGGTGGAATACCCAATCTTAATTGAAGTTAGCAAAGTAGTAAATGTGCAAGAAAATTGAATCGTACACAACAAACAATTCACAATTTTATTTTCCATAATGCCTTGAGTTTAAGACAAAAATCTCATTGTATCTTCATGATAAAAGTGGTGACCTTAATGGGGTTAATTAAAGTATAAGAAAGGTCAAATTATTGATGAAAAGCCTAGAAAAGCATTAAAGTTTGTTACAACACTTTGAAATAAGGCTTGGTAAATGATAAAAATAAGTTATTTAGGTGAAATATAATAATAAGATCCTAGAAAAGTGTGAAAGTGTGTTACAAAACTTCACAACACTTTTACAAGACATCATAAAATTCTTATTAATTGATAAGGGCCCAAGACCTAATGTGAATGTGTTAATCATATTACAACATTAAATCAAGGAAAAACTAGGCCAACATCCACAAGAAAGACCCAAATGAGCGTGAAAATGTCCAAAGATACATTTTTCTATGATACATTTAGCCCCCACTTTAGTGAGAGGATGAACGTGCTTCAAACTCACACTAAAGTAGCTAAACATGCACATCGAGAGGGATCTGAATGCACCTATGCTAGCAAGATGAGACAAAAATAGTCAAGAGGGGTGATCAAGCCCCTAGGATCAAGATTCTATAGCAAACCAATCATAAACACAAAGGAACACACATGAAAATGATAATAAAAGGGAAAAAAGAAAAGAAAAGAGAGAATCAGATCAAGCTTCAATCATTTTTCCATCCTGATGTGGATCAGATCTAGGTTGTTTGTCCAAAAAATACATACTCACTCTGAGGTGGAGGAACTCATGGTTGTCCTCTGGGTGAGAAATCCTAGAAGGTGAGAAACATACATTCATGGCTGGTATGCACTCACACACATGCAGGTGGCTATGGGGAAATTCATGCCTCATAATGGGCTTCCTACTCAACCATACCAAATTTATACCTCCTGATAACTTTAATAAGGCACCACAAGAGAAAATGACTTTTTGAGCTTCATGAGATAAGCAAAAATTCATATGGTTGGAGCTCATGATCAAACATGATGGAACCATAGGCATGCAAGTTATGTTATGCAAGGTGGCCATATAAAAAAATGAGAAATGCTACATGCAAAGAATGTTCAAAGCAATCTTGCTTAGTTCATGAAAGCTCTTTAACTTAGGGAACATTGTGCCTAATGTCTCCAAGAGAGGACCAATCAAATAATAGAAAATTCACAACTTAGGGGATGGAGTGCATCACATCAAGCCACCAAGAGGAATGTAATATGCTAAGATAGATCATGCTCATGAAATACATCACACCCAATGTCATCCACAAAGAGAAAAATGCATCGTATGAAGTAAGAAGGCTACACTAAGAATGAAGAAAAATGAAAAAGAAAAAGAATAATGCCAATGTATGCCCCCAGTTTTAAAAAAAAATTAACACCATGCTATGAGCAATTAATTTAAAGTAGAAAATGAAAAATACAAACAAGAAAGAAGACATGAGAGCCAACTAGGAAAGACCTATGCCAAGTGATATGTTTCCAAGTAAGGTTGTGTCATGCGAGAGAAAAAAAGAAAGAGAGGGGTTTCCCCCAAAATGAAAACACCAAACACATAAGGGATCTATGGATTTGGGGTCAATATGTTCTTTGGTGCAATGTTTTTTAGAGAGCTTTGAATTGTCATCATCCCCCAAATACACATAGAACTGCAAGAATGACACAAAGATAGCAAAAACAAAGAAAAACTTTTTGGGTCAACATCAAAGAGACATAGGGTGTCTCAACACCTTGTGTCATCCCCAAAAGGAAAACATAAGACAAGGATGAAAAGAGAAAGGAAAAAGAAAAGTAAAAATGTTTTGGGTCAACATGAAGGAGACATGAATGTCTCAATACCTTGCATCATCCCCGAAAGGAAAACACAAGAAAAAGACAAAAGAAAAGGAAAAGAAAAAGAAATCCTTTTGGGTCAACATGAAGGAGACATGAATGTCTCAATGCCTTGTGTCATCCCAAAAGGAAAACAAGAAAAAGAAAAAAGAAAAGGAAAGAAAAAGAAAGCCTTTTGGTCAACATGAAAGAGACCTAGATGTCTCAATGCCTTGTGTTATCCCCAAAAGGAAAAAAACAAGACAAAAAGAAAAAGAAAAGCAAAAAAGGTAAAATAAAAGGGCCTTTTGAGTCAACATGAAAGAGACAGAAATGTCTCAATGCCTTACGTCATCCCCAAAAGGAAGACAAAAAAAAAGCATAGGATAAAAAAAATCTTAAGAGATGAATGAAATAGAGAAGAATGAAGGTACAAATAGAGGAATGTCACAAAGAGAGAGAACATCAAACAAAACATCACATGTGGGGGATAAGATTATGCACATGCAAAAGAAAAAGAAAAAGAAAATACAAAAGAATAGTAATGCAAATGCAAGTCAACTATCAAGTAAGTCATCTGCTGCCCAATCATGTTCATTGGTGGATTCTGAAGGTGAAAAGCTAGCTAAAGGGACAAGAGCAAGTGACAAACTAGGTGAAGTACCACATTCATCATTCTGTATAGGAGATGTCTCAATTAAGCTCATAGATGAGGAAAATAATATGTTTAATTCATTATGTACCTCTTCATCAATTTTAGTTGTTTCCTCATCATCATCCAAGTTAATCACAATAAGACGACGAATAATAATATTTGATGAAGAGTGAAACTCTTCTTGTGATTGTTGTATTGGATCACTTTGTGGTATGTGGGAAAGAGGATTATCAGGCATTTCTTCGGTCATGTTTGGATTGTGATTTTCATTGTTAGGTTCATGTAACTAGAGAGCAAGTGCATAATGTCAACGTCTATGCTTGTGAGCACCTCTATTTATTTTGGTTTTATTTTGAAGTTGTGCTTGTGTAAGAGCATGTTGATCAACTATAGGGTTCTTTTCTTCGTTAAGAACAAGAGGAACCATAAGAGGTTGGTCATCCACTTTCTCTTTTGTTTTGTAAACTTTTTTTATTTGAGGTGGCATGACATGGTTGTTGTCATTGTCTCTTGGTCTTTTGGATGATGTAGGTGAATTTTTTGTTGTTGGTTGATCTTGGTTGTTTGGTTCTTGTTTAGGCTAAAGCATGGTTTTGTCTATGATAGGATTTTTAGAAGTAGACGAGGACATGTTTTAGAGAGAAAATTTTGCTATTTTCTTTGCTTTTAATTTCTTGTAAGCTATGAAAAAGAAGTCTTTTCGTGTTGTTATAGTGTAGACACATAAAATATACTAATTGATCTTGTGCACCTGATACTACTTTACTAACACCAATTCATCATGAATCATCTCCTTTACTAACTATTTAATTAAATAACCCTTATTTAATTAAATTCATCATATTTCATCTTTTAATTAAATAAATCAATTTTATTTGATTAAATCATTATATTCTATTAATTAAATAAATCATTTTGTTTAATTAATCCTATTCTCCTCTTTTAATTAAATAATTTATTTTATTTAATTAAGTTCTAAAGTCATCTCCTTTAAATTAAATAAACTAACCTAAGTTATTTGATTTAAGTCTAACATCATCCCCTCTAATTAAATAAATTAAAATTTATTTAATTAAGTAAAATAATCATTATTCCTCTCATTTTGATTTATTTAAATCCAAAAATCAAAGTCAAAATGTCAAATAAGCTAATTTCCATCTAAGTTAATCAAATCATGATTAATCCTAACTCTAATCCATCAAATCCTCTAGATTTTGCAACTTGTGCAACTAAATCATTTTGTTTGATTTATAAATTCTTCTATTTCATTCAAATGAGGCATCAAGTTGGAATATTCTTCAAATTCGAATTCCCCCCTCCCCCCGCCCGCACATGCTTATCCTCCATCTTGGCATTTATTTCTCTTACAAGTCTTTTTTCTTGAGCCAAGTGGCATTAACTCCTCTTCCATGTCTTCTTCCACAAGCTAGCTTTTGAATTTCAAATTTCTACCTAATGACATTTATGTGCACATTCATCAAAATGTGCTCCACCTCTCTTCAATAGCATGTTGACAAGTGGCATTGTGTTATTGGTTGATCTTTAGTCCCACATTCATCCTTTTTGCTCATTCTTCCATCCTTCTCTCCTATAAATGGAGAGCTCTTTTACTAATTTTAGATCCACAACTTTATGCAAAGTCATCATCTATAGGTTTTGGGAAAATTCATCAACACTTCATCCAAGTTTTCATAGCTTTCATCCATCTTAGCTAGGTTATGGTCAAATTTCATCAAGGAGCATCAATCTTAATTAAAGTTCATCAAAGCTTGCAAGGAATTGTGAAAGGGCTACTTTCCACATCAAAGTAGCACCAATTCCCCCATGGGATTGAGGGTTTGAATGTTTTGAGCAAGATTTAGTAGCTTTATTTGATATTATTTGCTTTATTTCTTGTTCTTTGCATTTGAATGAATTACATGGGAAATTATTGTTTTAGATATCTTTGATGACTAACATTGTGTTGTTTGTCTATATTTGAGCAGGTCTAAATCAACCATTTACATATAGGTTCCATGGGCTCGGGCCAAAAGGCTTCTAAGGAAAAGTTTCCTTTGGAAGACAAGGGGTTAAAGCCACTATGGTGGATAGTAAATATTTCATTTTCAAATGGAAACTTTAAGCATGTGTGAACAACTGAAGGGACAAATTTCATTGAGCGAATCCATGGATGGCCTAGCCTCAAACAAAATTGGTCTGACTGTGGGATGATTGAGAATGTGACATATAATGTTTTTGGTCCTATTTGTAATGGAAGGACGATTGATCCTATCGTAGGGAAAGAAAAACCATTATGAATTTTGATCCATGCTTTCAGTTTATCATAGTCATCTTGATAAAGTTCATGTAATACTAAGAATTCATCGGTGATCATGTGCTCTCCATAGGTGGGATCTATTAATATCCCATTAGTGGGCTTATCATAGATACGACTGACTATGTAAAGAGGACCATCGAGTAAATGTTTAATCATGTCCTTAGAGGATAAAGAAATATCAACAGAGCTCTTAGGTTGTCCCTTACGAGGGATAATGACTATCGTACCTACCATTTCATCCATAGGATTAACATGGGTAACATGTGGGATAGGATCATGATGTTCATCATCTGTATCAAGATTCATCACATCATTCTTTATAGTTTCACTAGCTTTGACAAATGAAATATTATGTTTGGGCATTGGATCAGTGAAAATTTGTAACTTTTGATTCATAGGGGAAACAAACTTATTACCTCGATCATTAATACCTGCAAGGGATAGACAACCAAAAAAGTGTGAAAGTGTGTTACAACACTTCACAACACTTTTATAAGACATCATAAAATTCTTATTAATTCACAAGGGTCCAAGACCTAATGTGAATGTGTTAATCACATTACAACATTAAATCAAGGAAAAACTAGGCCAACATCCACAAGAAAGACCCAAATGAGTGTGAAAATGTCCAAAGATCCATTTTTCTATGCTACAATGTGTCTCCTTTTTAGTGATATTGGACTTGGTGTCCCATAAGAGTTTGACCTTTCTTTACATTGTTAGAAATTTGAAATAGATTGAATAACCCAAGTAACTTTTTAAGAGAATATAAAAGTTACATAAATAGGAAAAATATAAGAATGCAAACTAGGACTTTGAGAGATTATAAGATGCGACAAAATTGCACTAAGATCTTCTAATTTGGAAAGATACAATGCAAGTATGCATGAATGGATGCAAGATTATTGCAAGAATGGATGCAAATACAAGCTAGGTAGTGAGTTTATATAGAACTTAGGAGAGGAAGTAGGTGGAAAATCCAACCAATAGGAATAAACTACAAAAATTACATCCTCCTTAACTCATTCCAAAACTTCATGTACAGTCTCACAATACATAACCTTGCCATTCATAGGTCCAAAAAATATGATCATAATGGAAAACCTTGCTTTAGCATCATCTTGAAAATCCTTGTTTGTAGCCTCAAGAGTTGGAGGTGTAGCAGGAACCTTGTATCCCTTCTCAACTGATATCCACACATTAGACCCTAATGATTCTAAATATGTCTTTATTTTTTTGCTCTAAACCATAGAGTCTAATCCATCAAAAAGAGTTACTTCTTCTACAGACGAGCCTTCCTAATTAGCCATTATTGTGTTGACTTAACCAATATCTACCCGAGCTAAATAAGATTATTCTAGGGAATCTATTGCTCTAATGCCAATTGTTGGAACACAAAAATCTACTGAGAGGAGGGTGAATCAATAGATCTTAAAACTTAGTTTTTAAAATGTTTGTGCAAATTAAAACCTATTATGTAGAATCATTCCATATATAACTTTATACAAATTTACTAAACAAGCAAAGAGTTAAGCATACACACACAAAAGCCCACAACACATTATGTATGTGGAAAACCCAAGATGGGAAAAACTATAGTGAGAACTGCTACTAGGATCTACTATCCCAATCCAACCTCACAAAGAAATATTTTGTTACAATGTTTTATGGCACCAACCCAAGGAAGCACCATCTCCTATTAGACACCAATCCCCTATAGTGAGCACCAACTCAGTTATCTGATGGCACCAACCAATCAAATTTACAATGACAAATATAATATGTCCTATTCAACACAATTCAATGTTGCAACTTACTTTCCAACTGCACAATTCTTTGTTGCAATCTCTGCAACTTAATCTCTAATGTTGTTGTTATAATATCAGCAACACATCCCTCTACTCTACACTCTCTTCTCCTCTGCACTTAGAACATTATTTATTATATCTTGTTGCACTACACCTTTGCACCTTGAATGCAAACACCTTGAATATATTATGTATTACAATCTAGGATACATGTGCATTCATTATTCTTCTTTATAGCACTTGAATATTAACCCTTAATCATGTTTTGCTATTTTCTTAGGTTCTACTCATTCATATTTAGTCCATTATTTTCCTGCTACACTACAACCTCTTTTCTCTACTCTACTCTTGTAGACACTATCATTCAACAACATTCTAATTGTCTTCTTTTACTTGACTCCACTGATCTACAATTACTACCTCAAGATTCTCACACTTGTTCAGATCATCTAGAATCCTCTATTAGGGTTTACCACACTTGCTATCTTCACTAGTAGGCTTCATGTTCATCTCTAGCATTACACCACCATCCAGCTCATTTGGAAAGAACTGGTAGGGTTTAGTAGATATCTTACTCCACACCATACCTTTGCATCAAGCCTCACAACATTAAATTTGGTCACAAGAAGTTTGAATAGCATCTTAAGAAAAACACTAGAATTAGGTATACATTAAATGTTATACTTTGTTCAATCCATCTAATTTTGATCTTCATCATCTTAGCAATCTATGTCGCTGCTTACCAGATCAAATCTTAACCAACAATGGTCACAGGTGCAGTTGGACCAATAAATTATTTCCTATGTGTCAGTTACCAATCGAAACCCTTTTTTACAAGGACTTAGTCATTTGACATCTTCACATTTGAAGATGGACTATCGATCGTGTCTCTTCATGCCATGATCCAGCATTCCTCATTCGTCATCACATCTTTTTAAAAATTACCATTGGATGAACCTTCCTTTAAATATCAATCATTGATCATGGGTTCCTTTGTATACATACCCATCACATATTGTAGCTTTTCTTCGGGCATCATCATTCATTTCTATGATGTGAAGCACCTTAGCGATCACTGTTAGATATTATCCTTATGATCTATGTTGTTCACCTTAGTTCATCGCATATCACTACTTTCAATTGGGCATCAACATCCATTTCCATGATGTGAAGGAGTATAAAAATCACTTTCTGATCACCTTAATTGAATCTCTATTGTCCATCTCACCTATCACACATTGTTGAACTATACTTGGGACCCACCATTTTCTTTATGATGCAACCTCCAATTGCCATATATCCTAGTTGATGAAATACTCCACTTAGCTCCTATCATTCATCGCTCATCACACAAAACTTGACTTTTTTTGAATTAATAATCACAATGAATTAAATTCTTGTGAGGTAATGTCAACCACGTTTCATGTCTTTCATTTAACCTTATTCATTCATTGTGCATCACTCAAATAATTCCTCCTTATCACTTCACAACAACAATGTGAAGCGTCAAAGTGATGCAATCATTTGTTGCCACCTATCAACGTGATATCACCTTCCACTAACTCTTGATGCTCATCGCTCATGGCAGAAATGCTTCTTCATTCAACTTCATTATCACGATGTAAAACAACTAAACAATGCAATAGAACTATACCACCTATACATTGTTGATTTCATCTTCCACTAGCTCCTGATGTCCATCGCTCATCACGAAAACCATCTTATCACTTCGCTTCACAACAATGATATACATGCACAAACTTCCATATAACCAGTATCCATATTCATCTAACCCCTTTATATTTGAATTTAGTTATGTGGTCTTAGACATAACCTTTTATACTTTCTTATTTAAATTTTAAATTTTGGCTATCTCATATCTATAACCTTCCCTCTATTGTTTAATTAAACACAATTTTGTGTAGATGTTGTTATGTCCTTGTAGTTAAAACTTTTCTATAGATTCATTTAAGCATCCACATCTTTGATGTTGCATTCACATTCCCACATTTTAATTTTTGCAAAGTTAGAATATTGATCTAGATGATTATTCTAGGAGCATCTTCATGACTAAATAGTGTTGTTTCTCTATCATTTCCTCATGTTTTGATGAAATTAGCTAATGAGAACATGTCCCCTAATGAAACTAATTGAAATTATCCCATAGTATTCTTAAATATTGCTAATATAACAATATAAAACGTAGAAGAAACAAAGAAAAATCAAGTGTAAGATAAAAGTTGAATTTTATAGACTGGTAGATCAAATCTATAGGCAAAGGACATTTTCATAATTCTACAATCAACCTCTATCCTTAATGACAACACTAAATAGAAAGAAAAATATAATATTGAAAGAAATAATAAACTATCAATATCTAATTTATAATCCTAAGATCATATATTTATAATTTTTATTTAAATCATTATTTTTTTATCATATCTACATTCACTTTACATTTATTTTCCTACATATAACTATTACAATTAATTTTGATTAGTTAATCTCAACAAATCTATATTCAATTGTTTGCACTTTAGGCTAGGATAATTACGCAAATAGTTTATTTTTCTTGATTAAATATTCCATGTTCAAAATGATTTTCAAATTGCACACAGCGGCCCTTTCTCTCTGTCTCACGCCATTGTTAACTTCATATAGAATTGCATTACAATCTAAAACTCTGAAGATTAAAAACGTGTACAAAAACAGAGAGATTCGAAAGCCTGCTTCATAGTAAACAAAGCTTTTGCACAACCTTTCTATGTTTCCCGGTGGGCCTGCACAACCTTTCGAAAGCAGTGACTGGGAATCTAATCAAACCTAGCACGTTGCTATTCCTTGATTATCTCCAAATGGAAGTTTGTCTGCTTGCTTTGTCTCCTGCAAACACAATCTCAATGCATCCCTTAAAACATATTTTTAATTGTAAACCAAGTGACCAAATCCAGCTTTTAGATTATGTTGTCGCAACAGTACCCACAGTGATTCTCATTCCACCATTCTATTCCTTACAAAAACCTAATAAAACCAAAGTTATATCTGTATTCCAAATTTCATCCTATTAAAAGTCCATAAACATGTATGTCTGCCAATAACTACTCCTGTATTTCATGCCGACAAACTTCTGGAGTTATTGATGTTGAAATCCACAGGATCTTGGTTGTATTAATATAACAATAACGAAAACGACAATGAATACTATATGGGATTCTTGTTAAGCTTATCAAAAGTACAAAGTAATTCAATCGATGATTATCCAGAGATTAATTACAGACTCAAATGCATATTCTATTAGTGTCTAAGAAAAAAAACAATTATCAACGAGAGTACAAACTGGTTTTATATGCAATTGATGATTATGCAGAGATTAACTACAAACCCAATTGCATATTTAATTAATGTCTCATCAATCTTTCTCTCTCCCAAATTATGTCAACGAAGTGAATGAAGGTACAAAATGTATTTAGATGGAACCAAAATCTGATTTGACTGGTCTTGTTGGCCATAACCGTTTACTACTGTAAACATATCAAAGCCCACTACCTATTAAGTACAATTATATGATCAATACAGCCATACTAGAAGCTGATGCTCTGGCATTCATCGTACACTTAAAGCCAGTGCATTTGACTCTTTTGGTCGGTTGATTTGGTTCAATGAATTTGTTGTTATTTCAACAGTACCGACTCTGAACTACTTAAACATAATGAATGTGGGTAATTGACTGCCGTCTCTGACGTTACAGAGATTCATAGCGTGGGTAATTGAAGAGAAGAGTTTGACCAGTTGATATCATAACTTTCATCGTACCTAGTTATCTTTAATTATCAACAGTAGCCACCATTTTCTGCCACATCTTTTGAAAAAAATAGGAGGTAGTGAAATTTTTATTGTATATCACGTTGCTATTTCCACAACATCATTAAAAAGAACGAATTATACAGAAGTAGAAAGAAAATATTCACTATTCATTGTGATACATGCGCTGATAAAAAAGGTTTAACGTGACAGTTTGGATGCTTTAACACATAAAAGGACATTTTTAAGAAAAATTAAATGAATTAAGCTGTAAAGTATAAAAAATATTTAAACAGTGAGTACATTTATCATAGCTTTGTCAAGTTGTTTATGTTGGGCATAAGGTATGAGTGTAAGAAAAAAGAATTAGGGAAATTATTTCATTGGAGAAGGATTTTTCAATAGTAATTTGATTTGTGTTAGTATTTTTGAGCTCTTTATGAGTGTACACTTCAAAGAGAAAGGATTGCTGAGTTTTTAAGATATATTTTTTTATCAGTTTTTTTTACACTTTAAATAATATAAATTGTTAAATTTTATTATGATTGTTGTATTTTGTTGTTTTATATGTTTTATTGTATTGGTGTAATACAGAAAATGCATTTTTCATATATTTTTATATAATTTAAAGTAAATGTATTTATATATTTTATAAATGTTTATATTTTATATTGAGTTGGACTCACACAAATAGTCTTATTTTCAATTCACCTTATACTTATTGCTTTCCCATATTATTTTGTTTGTATAATCTTGATTAAATTTGATTAACTATCTAATTTCCATCATTAATCAAAATCATGTACACAATCTAATCTTTTTGAATACAAATCTAGCCTAGTTGTCTACTAGCTCAAATTGAGTAGTGTAAGTTCATCTTCACAATTATGATATTGGTAATACTAAAATACAATATTGAAAATCAAACACTTAGTCAATAGTCTTATCTTACACTTTGTTCCTTAGCAAGTATGCATAAACATTCTTGATTTGATGTGATGTATATGTACCAAAATACAATCATTACATTCAAAATTATCATGTGTTAATTTTCTAACATTGCTTAACATTGTTATATTATACAAGAACAATCATTCAAATTTTTACAAGAGTGTGTTATTGTAGAACGCTTTTGGCATGTTTTCCACTTTATTTTTTTATGAAATTCACCAATGAATTTATATCACCCACCACATGAGTGACGTGCATTAATGATAAATTTTTAGCAACTTTAGGATTAACTAATTTTAGAGATTACACATTGAGAAGGTTTGTGATAGAATAATAATACCGACTAAACCAATGATACATAAATACCTAAAGTTGTGCCTGAAAGTCTCTCACTCACATAAATACATTTTATGATTCCCAAACAACAAAATGTTCTCATATGTGTAATAATTAAGCAGTTAAAATTAATAAGCTAATTTATATTTTGCTAAAATTGAAGAAAAAGTAAAGTATGCTATGGCAAATAATTGAACAATGAAAGTGGGGACATGGGGAGATGAAAAAATGGATGAAAAAGGGTGATGTAAATATATGGTGATGGATTAGAAGGGTGTGGGGGGATATGTATGGAGATAAACCTATAGGAAAATATAATAAATTGTTGCATTTATGTTGAGAATCAAGGTGTCTCAACCTTGGCAATTCCTAAATTAATTATTTATTCTTATTTTACATTTTCTCATCAATAAATATTATTTATGTTATTAAATAATTGTGTTCCATCAAAAGGGGCCTGAGATTTTTGTTTGGAACTTTTGCCACATGTCAATACCTTAAAAAAAAGTATTAGTTGTCAAAAGATGCCCATTTAGTGGTCTAACATGGAAAGCCTATTTTAAGGATGTTATGATAGATTCTATGAAAATTGTAAGGGCTAAAACTGGGGGATATTACTTTGGACATGAGAATCATTTATCACATGCATAAGAGAATCTTTGCATAAGCTATTGATGGTTTATGATGCATGTAAGAGCATCTCCTATTTTCTAGGGATTCTTATGACAACTTGTAAGAGGGTGTAATGTCAAATAAGAGACCATGTTTAGCATGTAAGGGGTCATATAGATTTTTACCATGGTATTTTTCAACCATTTTTAGACCCATGGTAATGTTACATGGTGGTATTTTGAGCACCCATGAGTTTATATATTGAAGGGTTTAGATGGACACATTATGAGATGTTTTATAGGTACATAAATGTTGCTAGATTGGAGTTAAGATTGAGGAAATTCTATGTATCGTAATCTCTTTGAAGAATAATAAGATTTTCCCTCTTTTCTTGGTGGATTTTTTTTTACCAAAAAGGGTTTTTTCCATGTAAATCCTTTTGTTATGTGTATGGGCTCTTGAGTTGTGTGATTTATTTGCAATTTAAATCATTTTTCCTTTAATTTCTATAATTTAACATTTCATATTTGCAAGTAAATCATATTTCTATATTGTAGTGGTTGCCTTCATTTCTAACATTTGGTATTAGACCCTGACCAACTTTGTATATTGTGTGGAAGTGTCAAGGGTTTTTGTGCTATAGTAGGAGTTTTGTTTTGCAGATTTGTGATTGTAAGAATAATGGCTACATCTACATCTTGGTTTGAAATTGATAAGTTTAATGGATCTAATTAGAAGTTGTAGAAGTTGAAAATGGATTATCTCCTTGAAGAAAGAGATCAATGGGTGGTTGCAACAAAAGAAAAGAAACCTGATGCAACTAGTCAAGCTATTTGGGAGAAGATGGAAAAATGTATGATGTACTATCTAGTTACATATTGCAGATTTCATCCTCCTTAATGTGTCCAAAGAAAAGACTACATTTTCTTTATGGAAATGCTTGGGTGATATTTATCAAGCCAAGAGCCTTGTGAACAAAGTGTATTTGAAAATAAAATTATTTTCTCTTTAAATGAAGGAAGGTGAAACCATTGTAGAGCATTTAAATTCATTTAATTTGATTTGAGTCAATTAGCATCTATAGATGTTAAACTTGAGGAAGATGACAAATGCATTATGCTTCTTTGTTCTTTACCTACATCATGGGAAAATTCCATTCTTGATATCACTACTAACCTAGAAATTTTGAAGATGGATACTCTTGTTGCAACTCTATTTTCACGGGAAATGAGGAAGAAGGCTATAGATAGCTTAGTGGATGCTCTTAGTGTCAAGTGTAGGCCTAAAGAAAGAGGGCCAAAGGGAGATCAAGGGTTTATGGACAAGTCTAAAGGTCATTCTAAGACTCTTGGAAAGAAGAATAGAGTAAAGTGTTGAACTATGGGAAAAGAGGACATGTGAAGGAGTGCAGAAATAAAATGAAACAATGGGATTCCACCATAGAAAATTCCTTCAATGTAGGTGATAAAGTTTTAATTTTTACATGTAATGCCATTTCTAATGAACATCGGTTGGTTGATTCAATATGCTCGTATAATATGAATCCTCATAAGGAGTAGTTTTTCACATATGAGAAATATGATGGACATAATGTCTACCTTGGGGAAAACACTACATATCTAATCGTTAGATTGGTGAAGGTATTGTTGTGTTTCAGTGATGGGAGGATTAAAAGGGTTCCCAGTGTTTTGAATGATTTTGGAATCCATGTAACATTTGATAAGCATGATTGCAGATTGGTGAGAGGAAGCTTGGTGGTAGCAAGGGGAACTCAGATGGGAACTCTATTTAAGCTCGTTGCCACTACTATTCAGAAGTCCACCTATGTGGCTGAAAATTCTAAAAAAACATTTATGTTGTGGCATCGAAGATTGGGCCACATAAGTAAAAATGTTTTGAAAACTATTATGAATACAAATTTGTTGGATGGTTTATGTTATTTTGATGAACACTTTGATTTCTATAAGCATTGTGCAATAGGAAAACAAAAAAAAGCATATATTCCTTTAGGAAGTAATAAAGCAAAAGAGAAATTAGAAGTTATTCATACATATGTGTTTGGTCCTTTGGTTAATGGTTCTATTGGGAATTACATTATTTTGTGACCTTCATTGCTGATGTATCAAGATTTACATGGAGTTACTTTATGAATAATAAATCTAAACTTTTCACTAAGTTTAAGGAGTTTAAACTCTAAGTAGAGAACCAATCAGGATTGAAAATAAAAGTATTAAGATCGAATAATGGAGGGGAATACTTCTCTAATTAATTTGATGAATTTTGTAAGCATGCAAGTATCATAAGAAAAAAGACACATCCTTATACACCACAACACAATGGTGTTGCAAAAAGGATGAACCAAACTACTATGGAAAGAACCAGAAGTATGCTAAGTGGTGCATAGTTAAATAAATGTTTTTGGGTAGAAGTTGTCTATTCTGCTAGTTACTTGATCAATAGATCTCCTTGCAAGGCTCTTGATTCGACACCTTGTGAAATGTTGACAGGAAAGAAACCTTTTGTTTCACAATTAAGTGTTTTTGGCCATGAGGCTTTTATTCATGTGCCTAAGTAAAAGCATTTTAAGTTGGATCCAAAAACTAAGAAATGCATCTTCATTGGATATGGTGAGAATGTAAAAGGTTATAAGCTATGGAATCCTATAACGAGAAAAATTATCTATTCTAGAGATGTTAATTTTAGGGAAATTAGAGTGGTTTTTGATCCTATATAGCTAGAAGAGAAAGAAGGGAAAAAAATAGTGTATTTTGATTTGCAGCAAGAAGATACATATAAGGAAGAACATAATGATGGATTTGAGGATGGAGAAGAAGAAGAGAGTTCAAGTGAAAATTCTAAAGAGGAAGAATCTATAGTGATAGTCTAAGAAGATGAGCATACTAATGAAATTGAGGAAGAATCTCTTACTCCACCCTTGAGGAGATCCACAAGACAACAAAATCTAGTTGATAGGTATAGCCCACTCCCACTAGATTCTATCATGCATTTTCTTTATTGAGTAATAAAAATGAGCCTAGATCCTGTAGGGCAACTATTCTTGTAGATGATAGTGAGTCTTGGAAACTATCCATGTAGGAGGAGATGATGGCTTTAGAATCTTGTGGTACTTAGGATCCTATACATTTTCCCAAAGGAATGAAAGCCAATCATTGTAAGTGGGTTTATAAAAATAAATTTGGTGTAGATGGTTCATTAGAGAAGTATAGAGCTAGAATAGTAGCTAAGGGATACTCCTAGAGAGAGAGTTGATTTTCATAAAATTTTCTCTCCTATTGCTAAATTATCTTCTATTAGATTTCTTTTATACATATTTATTGCTTATGATTTTGAAATTGAGTAAATGGATGATTACAGTGATTTTATGTATGGACATCTAGATGAGGAAATTTATATGCAATAGCCAAAAGGATTTGAGCTAAAGGGGAAAGAACCCTTGGTTTGCAAGTTGAAATGATTTTTTTATGGTTTAAAAAAAACACCCTAAATGTGGTAAAAAAATGACTCTTTTATGTTAAAATTGGTCTTTAATATAAGCTAAGAGGATTATTGTGTTTATATTAGATGTATTGATGATTAGTTAGTAATTGTTGCCTTGTATATGGATGATATGTTATTTTTCAATAACACAAAATGTATGATTTATGAGCTGAAAGCTCAAATTTTAGGTGCATTTGAGATGAAGGATTTGGGGGTAGTTAGATACATATTGAGAATGGAAATCAGAAGAGATTGACGTAACAAAAAGATTTTATTTTCACAAAGTAAGTGTGTGAGCATTATTTTGCACAGATTTAATATCTAATATTGTAAACAAATTATAATTCCTTTACCAGTTGGAACTAAGATTACTTTAGATATGTGTCCTAAATTTGAAGATGATTTTGAGGATATGTCTAACATGTCATATGTGTTGGATAGGACAACTGAGAGGGGGAGGTGAATCAGTTGTCACAAATTATAACCTTCAAATCAATTACTAGCGCTAACACATAAATTGCTTAAATGATTAACCATGAAATGCCAATGCACAACACAATAACACTAGATTTACATGGAAAACCAAATGAGGGAAAAACCATGGTGATGATTAACTCACACTATAGAGAATATCAAAACCAATTCCAAAAAGGCTTACTACCTAAAATAAGGCTCATTGCCTATAAAAGGGACTCACTGTCCAGACTCACTATCACTGATCAACTTGCATGAATGATAAAGTTCAACTTCTGCTCACTGCATCTGAAAACTCACCATTAAGCTTCACATTGATCAACCACACACATAACTCACACACTTTTAAATTAGCATCAAATTCATGTCTTCTCTTTTAGTTATCTTCCTACTTTACTTGTTTACAATTTTCACTGCTAGCAACTCATTCTATATTTATACTATCTCCAACCTTGAAAAGATACAAAGTTGGCCATCCAACTTCAAATGAAAATTAGGTCAGAACCAAACATCCTAGGGTGGAATTATAATGAGGGAAACCCAAACACACACTTCACCAAGACCCATAATAGATCCAACACACTTCATCAACTTTGAATATATTACTTAACACATGGTCAACCAAACTAGTGTAAAACACATAGAACGATTAAGCTCAACACTTCCAGAAACCAAAAATATATTTAATGCAATCAGAACATATTTTCTCTAAACCCACAAGTCAAAAGACTTCATCAAAGAGAAATCTGGACTAGCAACATTTCTCTCAAATCTCAGCCAAAACACAAGAAAACATAGTTCACAACTAGTGAACACAACTTGATCTTAACAAAGAACCAATAGCCAAAAATCTAGATATAGCAACATTTAGCAACCTTGACTAACATATTTGATCTACACAAACAAAAACATAGGGACAAGTACCGAAGCAACAACCTCAACAACTAAATATTTGTAGTCTTCCTTTAGTACATTTTTCTCAATATCCTCAACATATACAGTCATGTTCAGCAACTAGTAGATAACTAGTTAACCAGTTGACATCGATAAAAACACTTTCATTCCTCTTTCCATTCTTGCAACAATCTCCCATTTTGTCATTGATGGCAACAAATGATGTGAAAAACCATCAAAGATGTCATACTAGTTCTAGAAATACTTCTCAAGATTTTTCTTTTTGCTTCTCCCCCTTAGAAGATTATCTTCCTCATTACCCACTTTCTCTTATCATCTTTCTCTCCTTTTCATATGCTTTCTCTCCCCCTTTGACATCAATGACAAAGGAAAAAGATATGTCCATTGAATCTTCCTTTGACATGGAAAACACATAATGTCAACACTTGAAAACTACCTACTCCCCCTGACAGGTAGCCACCAAAACATTAGTCCAAAAAGATAGAATCATGAATCCATCAAACTAATGCACCTCCAAATGCATCTTAGTTTATGAAAGCAAGGGCAATAACTCCTAAATTCTCCATAAGATACTCAAAAGTATCTTTAGGAAGAGCCTTTGTAAATACATCCACAATCTGATCCTTTATTAGAACATACTCAAGCTTGACTTCATTCTCCATGACCTTCTCTCTCAAGAAATGATACCTGATAGATATATGCTTCATTCTCAAGTGCATCACAGGATTATTTGAAATTTTAATTGCACTTGTATTATCACAAAAGATAGAAATAGGATCATCATATAAAACTGTGATATCATTCAATGTTTGTTTCATCCATAACACTTTTGTACAACAAGATGCAATGAAAATATACTTAGCTTCAACAGTAAACAAAGAGATTGAATCTTGCTTATTACTCAGCCATTCCACCAACCTACATCCAAGAAAGAATGCACCACAACTTATACTCTTTATGTCATCTATAATTCTAGCCCAATCTATATCTGCATAGGCACTAAGTGTAAAGTTGGTATCTTTATGATACCATAATCCATAATCTAGATTGTCATTCAAATATATGAATATTCTTTTAACTGCACTAACATGTGTTTCCTTCTGATCTTCTTGAAATCTAGCTACAAGACAAACCACATACATAATATATGGTCTAGTAGCAGTCAAATAGAGTAGTCCAATCATAGATCTATACTTGCTCTAATCAGCCTTAGGTGAGTCATCATCTTTACCCAAATTGCAACCAATCACCATCGGAGTACTTACTGGATTGGAACCATCTATCCCAAACTTCTTCAACATCTCTCTCACATACTTATACTATGAAATGAAAATTCCTTTCTTGTTTTGATTAATCTGTAGCCGAAGAAATAAATTCATCTCCCAAAAAATAGACATTTCAAATTCTTTCTACATCTCTTCCACAAATATCTTGCACATATTTTCATTTCCTCCAAAGATAATGTCATCAACATATACAACTACAATGAAGATTTTGTTATTTTTAGTCTTGAAGTACAAATTACTATCTATTATACCTTTGTTAAATCCGTGTTGACTCAAATACTTATCTAACCTTGCATACCAAGCTCTAGGTGCTTACTTCAATCCATATAAAAATTTCTTCAATCAACACACCATATATGATTTTTTTGTTAATTGAAATCCTTCTGGTTGGTCCATGTAGACCTCTTCTTCTAGCTCACCATTAAAAAATGCTGACTTGACATCCATCTGATAGACTTTGAAATCTTTATAAGCAACTAATGCCAAAAACATCCTTATAGATTCCATTCTTTCTATTAAGGAAAAAATCTCCTCAAAATATATGCCCTCTACTTGTGAGTAGCCTTTACTCACAAGCCTTACTTTGTTTATGAAAATTTTCCCATTCTCATTCAACTTATTTCTGAATACCCTTTTTGATCTAATGATATATTTTTGTGTTGTTCTTGGGACCAATTCCCATGTTTGATTCTTATCAATCTGTAAAAGTTCTTCTTTCATTGCTTTCTTCTAATATCCATCCTTACAAGCTTCAGTTATTGACTTCGGTTCAATCTCAGAGAATAAGCACAAATTTACTTTAGCATCAACTTTTCTTTTGGTTAACACACCTTTTTTCTTGTCACCAATAATCTAATTTTCTAAATTATGATTCCTTTGTACATATTTCGATGTCCTAGGGAACATCACCAGAGCATCTTCTTCTCTTTCACTCTATTCATTCTACCTTTTATTCTCATATTTACCTTGTTCTTCTGTAATTTCTTCTATTCTTGCATAGTCATGCTCATTAGACACATATCCATCAATATCAATAGAATTCTTCACTATTTCATCAACCTTCACATTCGAGCTTTCTACAATCTTCCTTAGTATTTCATTGAAACATCTTTATGCCTTTCTTTTAGTAGAATATCCAAGAAATATTCCTTCATCACTTCTTGTATCAAACTTGCCCAAATTTTTCTCATCTCCTCTAATATAGCATTTGCTTCTGAGTACCTTTAAATATTTAACTATAGGAATTCTTCCATACCATAGCTCATAGGGAGTCTTTGTACTGTTTTCTCTTGCCTGAACTTGATTGAATACAAATACAACATTGTGAATAGCTTCAAGTTCCAGTAAACTTCTAGTAATTTAGCTTTAGTGATCATTGACCTAGCAGCCTCTTGAACTGTTTTATTTTTCCTTTCAATGACTCCATTCTACTGAGGAGTTCTCAAAGTAGATAACTATCTCCTTATTCCATGCACTTCAAAAAAAATATTGAACTCATGGGAGGTGAATTCTCCACCTCTATTATATCTCAAGCATTTTATCTTCAAATTCACTTCATTTTCAACCATAACCTTGAATGCCTTGAATTTATCTAATGCAACTAATTTATCTCTTAGAAATGTAACCCATGTGTATCTAGAATAATCATCAATTAAAAGCATAAAATAACTTTCACCAAGTATACTTTTCACTCTCATAGGACCACAAAGATCTATATGAACAAAATTTAGTAATCCAGTAGTAGATTGTTCTCTTGATTTGTAATGATTTCTTTTTTGCTTCCCAAACTGAGAATTCCTGGATATAGCATTTACAGGCTTTGTAATTCTTAGTAGATCTCTCATGGCATGAACAACACTAATTATTTCCATGTTATCAAAATTCATGCGACACATTCTCCTATGCCATAACCAACTATCATTTATCTAAGTCATAAAACATTGTCCATTAGCACCCTTAAGCTGATAAATATTCCCTTTAGATTTCTTTCTTGTAGAAATCAATGTTCTGGATCCTTTCCATATCTCACATTTCTCATCCTTAAACACAATATCATATCATTTTCTACACATCTAACCAATGCTCAAAATATTATGATGTTTGCCATCAAAACTTATTGAATCTATCCCACAAATTTTAGCACCAGTATGATCTTCAAACATAACTAGACCTCCATCATATTTCTCAAGTTTCACAAACTTACTCTGATCACTAGTCATGTGATGTGAGCAACCACTATCATCATTTTTCTCCTTCTCCTTCTCCTTCTCTGAAGGACTTTCCTTTATGTATTTTGGTGAATTATTAGAAATAGGTTCATTTTTAATTGCTAGGAACAAGAATTCATTATCATCTAGATCTTCATATTT
The DNA here is from genome assembly GCA_007258455.2 of Sequoia sempervirens. Lineage (NCBI taxonomy): Eukaryota > Viridiplantae > Streptophyta > Pinopsida > Cupressales > Cupressaceae > Sequoia > Sequoia sempervirens. The sequence goes on along the minus strand of VDFB02369480.1, from coordinate 17,006 downwards.
CGATTCTTCATGTAAAACACTAGCATTCTTATTAACATAGTAAGATATGTTAATCTTCTTTCCTTTCTTTTCTTTCTCATATCTTTGTTTATTCCTTTTAGCTCTTTCTGGACACTTTGCAACATAGTGACCAATTTCTCCACAACTAAAGTATTTAAAGGGAAATTTACCTTCATACTTACATGAGCCTTTTCTCATTCTTCTTACAGAGTTAGCTTTGATTTAATCAAATTTTTCTTCATTTGGATCTTTAGTTTTTGTAGCTTTTAAAGCAGTCTCTATTTTTCCTCCACTTCTTAGAGTTGGCTTCCTCATCTCATAAGATGTCAAGAATCCTAGCAGCAAATCCTTAGTACAAGTATTACAATCTATAGTCTTCTCAATAGCACTCACATTTTCACTATAAGCATTAGAAGGAGTTCTAAGAATCCTCTTTACAATACTTGTTTCATCTATAGTAGCGCCAAGAGATTGCATTCCAACCACTATCTCATCCAATCTTTGTACATAAGCTTTAACATTTTCATCTTCAGACATATGTCTAAGATAAAATTGTGTTTCCAAATTCTATAATTTTACCTCTTTTACCCTTTCATCACCATTGTGTGCTCTTTCTAAAGCATCCCAGACTTCCTTAGTTGTCTTCAAGTTTTGAACCTTAATCAATTTAGAATGTACTAGACTATTCTTCAAGATGAACTTTTCCTTGTTATTCACTTCATGATCTTTGATTTCTTCAGGTGTACTTAGACCATTAGCAAGAGGAGTGTAGGGATTTTAATAAGCTTTCTCTACATCATATCTACAATCTCTAGATATCCTTCCATCAATACTTACCAGATATCTTAATTAGTTCCATCAAACCTTGGATAATCAAAGACCATTTTTCTAGCCATCCCAGACCTTCCTCAAGTGGTTAAGCTCCTTACCAAGGAACCAAGCTCTTATACCAATTATTGGATAGGACAACTAAGAGGGGGATGAATCAGTTGTCATAGATTATAATCTTCAATTCAATTACATGAACTAACACATAAACTAATTAAATGATTAACCATCAAATTCCAATGCATCTAAACACAATAACAATAGATTTATGTGCAAAACCCAATGAGGGAAAAACCATGGTGAGGATTAACTCACACTATAGAGAATATCAAAACCGATTAAAAAAGGGCTCACTACCTAAAATAAGGCTCACTACCTATAATAGGGACTCACTGTGCATAGGGCTACAACCTAGAGATAGAAAATAAGACAAATAATACTTGTTATAGAGAGACAACAATCCCAATGCAACAAAGGATTCCACCACAATCACTTATCAACCTACATGAATGATAGATTTCACCTTCTACTAATCACTACATCTGGAAACTCAACATTAAGCTTCACACTAATCAACCACACACATAACTCACACACTTTTAGAATAGCATCAAAGTTGCATCTACTCTTTCACTTATCTTCCTTCTTTTCTTGTGTACAATTTTCATTTCTAGCTCATTTTGTATCTATCTCCAACCTTGAAATGATAAAAATTCGGCCATCCAACTTCAAATACAAATTAGGTCGGTGCCAAACATCCTAGGGTGGAATTAGAATGAAGGCGACCCAAACACACACTTCACTAGGACCCATAATAGATCCAACATGCTTCATCAACTTCGAAGATAGTTCTTAACACACGGTGGCCCAAACTAGTGTAAAACACATAGAAGGATTAAGCTCAACACTTCCAGAAACCAAAAATATCTTTAATGCAATCAAAACATCTTTTCTCTAAACCCACAAGTCAAAATACTTCATCAAAGAGAAATTTGTACCAGCAACATTTCTCCCAAATCTCAGCCAAAACACAGAAAAACATAGTTCACAATTGGTGAACACAACTCGATCTTCACAAATAACCAATAGCCAAAAATCTGGATACAGAAACCTTCAGCAACCTTGACTAACATATTTGATACACACAAACATAGTTACAAGTACCAGAGCAACAACCTCAACAACTGAATACCTGTAATCCTCCTTTAATACAATTTTCTCAATATCCTTAACATATACAGCCAATAACAACTAGTAGATAACTAGTTGACCAGTTGACATGAATGACAACACTTTCATTCCTCTTTCCATTCTTGCAACAATATGCTAGTGTTGTAGGAAGTTTTTTGTATGCAATTGTTTGCACTAGACTTGATATTGACCAAGTAGTGGGCGTTTTAAGCATGTTTATGTCTATCCCTAGTAGAGAGCTTTAGAATTATGCAAAGAGGGTGTTAAGATATTTGTGTCCAGTACTTTTGATTTTTTTTGGTTTATTCTAGAACTAACAGTGTGGATAAGACATTAGATATATAAGGTGTACTATAGAAAATTGCACTCCTTAACAATTTCACATTATCTTTTGGCCCCCTAAATTATTGATCTTAATTGACTCCCAAATTGCCTAAAATTTTGTATTTTGGAGACAATTTGTACCCTTTTCAAAAAATGACAAGCATTGAATAAATGCATCCACCTCATATGTTACCCTCGATATTGAGTATCCTAGAAACTTGGTCCAAGACCCATTCACCCATGGGTTAATGGGTCTCCCTTCTTAGCTAGAACCCATTTTTGGACATGTCAAAGTGTCCATTTTAATATTCAAAAACCCCACCTGCAAATGTTAGTTATCGAGATCTAATTTTTGGAAATTAAATAAATTCCTATAAATACCTAGTTATTGAATCATTTGAGATCTATCTAGAAAGAGGTGAACATTAAGATAATTCAAGATTAGGACAAGAGCAACACTATTAGAGTTTCATTGTAGCAATTCGAGGTCCAAGCATCATGTCAAAGTGTTTGTGAGTTTATGTTATCATGTTGTCATTATTATGAGTAGGCTAGCATCTTTTTGTAGGTCTCCAAATCATTCAAGTATTCAAGCAAGTAAGATCCAAATCCTTGAGGAGATGTGTGTTATTTCAATCCATCAAGGTAGCCATTGAATGGTGGTGAGCTACAACACATTGTGATTTCATTATGCATTCCTTTCCATTATCATTTATCTATTGATATTTTCTATTGTGGAAGTGGGAACACTTACCCGAGGTTTGACTCAGGAAAGCCCCTATATGGTTGCAACATTTTTCCTCTCTTTGAATGTACAAGTTATAGGTTTGAAGGGGATCTAAAAAGGATTGAAGGAAAATTATCCATTCTTGTATTTGTTGTCATACATCTTATCAAGCCATGGAAACTTAGTTACGAAAAATATCTAATAGTGTTCCAACAGATATATAGGTGGGAATCTGAAGCTCAGATCTAACATCAAAGGACCCCAAAATTTGATCAAGACACCCCTACAAAGGCCCATTTTCCCAAGGGTGACCCAGTCCTCCTAAAGTACTTGAAACTAAATTTTTGGGGTTGGTACATATCATTTTATACTTCCTAGATCCACCTGCAAATTAATGTTTCTTTTTGTCAGTTGTTAGAATCTTGCAATTTATATAGGGCATATAGCCTAATTAGGTTAGTCATTCCAAATCATTCCATTCCTCAATTAGATGTAGACCTAGGCCCAATTCACACATGTTCATGATTGATAGTCAATCTATGCATCTTTTTGATCTACATCCTAATGAGACTTGGAGAAAGGCCCCTATTGTATCCTAGTGTGGACACCAAAAATGTAACCCTTCTACTTTTTTTGTCTTGTTTGGGCCCTCCTTGTGATTTTGGCTTAATTATGCCTTTATTTAATGTTGTAATGTGGGTAACACATTCACATTAGGTCTTGGGCCCTTGTGAACTAAAAAGAACTCATATGGTACCTTACTTAAGTGTTGTAAAGTGTTGTAACACACTTTCACACTTTTCTAGGGTCTTGTTAATATATTTCACCTAAATAACCTCTTTTCATCATTTACCAAGCCTTATTTCAAAGAGTTGTAAAGTGTTGTAATGATCTTTCACACTTTTCTAGGTTTTTCATTAATAGTTGGACCTTTTTATGTCTTAATTTACCTTATTTTACATCTATAGGCCTTATTTATGTGTATTTTTGAAAATAAACCCAATAAACATCATTTAAAACACTTAAATACTGAAACCCACATCAAAAGCCTAAGGTGGGACCCATTCTCCATTTTGGGTGAATGTGTCCCCTTAGGTGGGACCCATTCACCCAGAGTGGCAAATGAGTCCCCTTTGACACAAAATTCAAAATTAATTCAAATTTCTAGCAACTTTTTATTTTCTAAGATCTAAGGTGGTCTTGTGTTGTATTTTTGGGAATTATTGTATATTTGTGTATAAGTATAAGGTTCTTTCACTCATTTCACCCTCCAATAAATCTAACAAGCAATCAAGTGACCTAACATTCAAGCACTTTGGAGCCATTACTCACATGTTTATAGCATTCTACTTGAAGAGTTTGGTGAGTTGTACCATCATTACTTGTTCATTCATCATTCTCCATTCTATTTTATTTCATTTCAAGGGTTTAATTACCAACAAGGGGTTTGACTAAGGAAAACCCCTATTCACTAACCCTACAACAATTTTTTCCTCTCTTTTCATGTGATTTGTACTTTTAGGTTCCATATTTTTCAAATAGCAAGATTGGAAAAGTTTCCATTAAGTTGTACATGTCCTAAGAGAAGCTTGGAGAGAACCTATTGATTGAATTTTGTAGTTTCAGACCTAGACCTATATTAGGAGCAAAAGAGCAGTTTGTATGCAACAATTTCTTGCTTTGAATTCCCATAAATCAAGAGGTTGACTAATTTTCCACTATTGGAGAATGAGTCCCACTACCCAGGCCTATATAGGAATTTTTCAAATTTGAGTAGCCTTTTGCTCAAAACTTATTTCTGCGCAGTTTCCTGAAACTGGACTAAGTCACCCAACTTGCTATATGAGTCCAAATTGGCACCAATAGTGAATTCTTCAGGATTTCAGAGCTCCTTTCCATCTCTCTCAAGTCTCCAAGTGCACACCTTCAATTTCATAAGTTTTTGTTATAGTCTACTTGTATTTCTAGGTCTTTTTGCATATCACATTATGTTTTCAAACATCTTGCATTTTCCAAGTTTACACTTGGTGGTGAACCCATTTCTTATCTCATTCATCTCCAAAGATATCTTACAACAAGATCTTTCACATTCTTCATTGGGTTGAGATCTCTAACAAATCCTTGAATGTGAGCATTGCAAAATCGGATCCCTCTTCTCTTCTTCCTGTTTTGTGTGAACAAGGAAGTTGTGTGTCCATTTCTAGTGCCAACATTTTGGTGAACGTGACCTTTGAATATCATATTCTAATTTTGAGTGCATTTACATGTGGGTATGTGCAGGGTCATCATGGAAAATCAGGCCTTTAAGTGGTAAAAAAATTAGAAAATTCAGAGTTAGGCAACTTGACATAAAAATTTGAATAAGTTATCTATATTATTTCAAAAATATGTGACAATATAATATGTAGAAAATTGAATTTGGTTTCTAAACTAGTAGGTTTATTTATAAAAAAAAATTGGTTAAAAATTGAAATTTCAATGCAGTAGTACTTAAATTTTAGGGAAAAAAAAAGAAGTGGGTGTCTGTCTGACCACCCTAACCACAATAAAATGATAAAAAAAACTTATAAGATTTTAGATATAAGTAGAGGACTCTTGTCCCATGTGATGCATATTTTTTTGTAATTTTTTTCCAAGTAAATAATTAATTATGATTTTTATTACAACTTTTAAAAAATATAAAAACTTGTATTTTTGACCACCTTAACTTGGTAAAAACTTCATGAAATTCAATTTTTTTATTCCTATAGCATGTGAAGCATAGAATGTGATGCATTTTTTGGATTCAAAAAAAGTGATACTATTTGAAAGCTATAGAAGTTTTTAAATCAGCCTATCAATCATGACTTTAGTCATAATTCAAATAGAAAATGAATAATAATTATTTATTAAATTCAAAGTAAAGCATAATTTATATTGGTGGAAAGCTGAGAATATCCTTTAAAAATACTTTTTTTTTCATCAATTTTGGGTAAAAAAAATTCGTCAGCCACATACTCTACAGATACCCATCATATCTCCACTTTTTGGCCCATCATGATCCTACACATACCCACATCCTAGATTTAGATTACATTAACATTGCATTATGTTTTGCATTAGTTAATTTGCATTCTAGGGTTTCAAAATTTTCACTTAGTGAAAAAGTTCATATAGCTTGCATTGTTGCATTTAAATTCACTGAAAATCACTAAAATTCTGCAATTTCATATCATATTTAAATAAGAAAATATAAAAAGCATAAAATTCATTTGAAACATTCTAAAAAAATTCAAAAAACTTAGTACCAAGACTCATTCGCCACTTAGGGAAAATTAGTCCCTTTGCATATTTTGCATTGTATTTTCTATCATTTACAATTCAATTTTTGAGTTTTTGTTTACTGTTTCTACATTTCAATTTTCCTCTCTAGAATTTTAGTTTTAAGCAATTTATCCTTGTTAGTTTACATTGCATTTGCATGAGTGTTTGGTGTCCTATTGCTAATACCATAGTGAGAAGAATTTCGAGACTCGTGGCATCCTGTGATAACACACTTGTTGTGGATCTTGGGTTATCTAGAGCTTCCACTCCTAGTATTGACACTAGTACACTAGGCATGGATAATATGCTTAGAAACTCTTTGCCTTCAAGTAGAATGCATGTTGAACTAAGGACTGATGATATCCCACAAGAGAGAATCATTCAAATTCATGATAACTTAGTCCACCTACAACATGAAGTCAGCCTTAACAAAATTTCCACTACTGCAATTCCTACCATAGAAAACATTCAACGCATGCTTGAAAGTGACGAAGGGCTTGACCTTGTGAAAAACATAGTTTGAATCTTTGGAAAACATCTTCCTTCAACCTCTAGTGCTCCTATACCCACAACCAATGTTGCTATCCAAGGAGAAACTCAAATTCCTCCTCCGTCAACCATAGCCTGAATACCTACCTATACCACTCCTCAAGTCACAACAACAATGCAACAAGTTAGTAATGTAATTCCTTCCTTGATTATTCCTGCTAGCATCCATAGTTCCTATGTGGAATCACATGTTCTATCTTCTACAATATTACCACCTATAAGAATTCCATTCACTTGTCCTACCACTACATACACTCCATCGCCACTTTCACTTCCATCTCATACCACTTATAATGATCCTCTCATAACACAACTTTTAAAAACTGTTTCATCCATGCAAAATCAAATCTCCACCATAAACCAAAATTAGAATGGCCCACCAACATATTATGTTAGAAGAAACCCATTGTCTTTGGAAATATTGCAAACACTGATGCTACAAGGAGTAGAGGTTCCTATATTTGAGAAATATGGAGGGAAGGGAGATCCTTCTAACCATGTTAATTCCTACACTACCTTATGTAGTGACTTTTTCCTTGATGATAAACTATTATCAAAACTCTTCCCTAGGTCTTTAAAATATATTGCCTTGGAATAGTTTTCCTCTTTACTAGAAAATTACATTCATTCATTCAATGAACTTGTTGATGCATTTGTAAACCATTTCCAAGTGCATATGACTCCCAAGAAGACCTTGGCTGATTTGATGAGATGCAAGCAAAATGAAGAAGAAAAAATAACTTATTTTATCTCATGCTATCAATCGCTTTATTCCAAGATCGATGTCAAGATCCTTGACCCACACCTTCGAAAGATTTTTATAGAGAAATTGCAAACTAAAATTCAGGACAAGCTCACTATGATGAAGTTACCATCCTTCATGCACTTGTGCACTACCCTTTATGATTATCAAAATTCAATTAGTAGTCGAGATACAAGGTCCACTTGTAGCCAAATTGAGAGATTTGAACCAGCCAACCAAAACAATTCCCAACCTTTTAGAAAACATAAAAAGGGGTTCTTGCAATTCAACCCCCTCAACAAATAGATCAAAATGTTAATAACCAAGTAGCTACTGTCAAACCCATGGTGGCTTTTAGTTATGGAGATTTGAAAAGACAATTCATCCCTTTACCTGACACACTTCATAACACAACGTCCCATATTTTACAACAAATGATTACCTTGCCTCTCATCAAAACACTCGACCCTCATAAGCCTTTACCCCCAAGCTTTAAATCAATTGCCTATTGCCAAGTTATCACTAAAAAAATGGACATGACATGGAACATTACATGCTTCTTAAATATCTTGTGAATACCTCATTGATTCCGTCCATTTATCCATTAGAGGTGTTAGTGATCAAGGAAATAAGTGTGTTTCCCTTTCAAACCAAAACTTGAAAATTTTCACTAATCAGATGCCTAAACATAATATTTCATTTTTCAAAGCCAAAAAAACTACACAAAATGATGTGATCAATGTTGATATAGATGATTAACATATTGATCCTATTCCAAATGATATCACTATCCATCCTATTGATGAAATGGCAAGGAAGATATATATTATCCCTTGTAAGGGCCAACCTAAGAATCCTCTTGATATTGATTTCTCCTCTAAGGATATACTTAAAAATGCACCCAATGGTCCTCTCTACACAACCGACCATATTTATGACAAACCCACTAATGGGATACTCATAGATCCCGCCTGTCGAGAGAATGTGTTCATTGAGGAATTCTTAGTATTACATGAACTTTATCAAGATGAATATGATAGACTAAAAGAATGGATCAAGACACACAATGGCTTTGTGTTCCCTACAATAGGATCTATCACTCTACCATTACAAATATAACCAAAAACATTAGACGTCACATTCTCCATCATCCCGTAGTTAGACCAATTTCATTTGAGGCTAGGCCACCCATGGCTTCGCTCAATGAAAGTCATTCCTTCGGTTGTGCACAAATGCTTAAAGTTTCCATTTGACAATGAAATATTCACCATTCATCATAGTGGATTTAACCCCTTGTCTTCCAAAGGAAACTTTATATTAGAAGCCTTTTGGCCTAAGCCCATGGAACCTATAATGTCATGACACAACTTCTTTTTCATGTCTTACCAAAAAATTCAAAGCAAAGAAAATAGCCGAATTATCCCTAAGAAACATGTCCCCTTCCATTTCCAAACCTCCCATCCTTGATGAAACCATGCTTGAACCTAAACAAGAACCAAACAACCAAGACCAACCAAAGATAGAAACTTCACCTACATTGTCCAAAAGACTAAGAGATAATGACAGTAACTCCGTCACACCTACTAGAATAAAACATGTTTACAAAGCAAAAGAGAAAGTGGATGAACAACCTCTTACATGGTTCCTTCTATTCCTCCCCTTAGGGAAGAAATGAAACCTATGGTTGATCAACCCACTCCTTCACAAATGCAACTTGAAAACAATTCCAGAAGAAACAAAGGTGTTAGGGGATCACCCATAGGATCATCATGGAGAAAATAGTCCCTTAAGTGGTGAACAATTCAAAAAAAATAGAGTTAAGAAACTTGACACAAAAATTGGAATAAGTTATCTATATTATTTCAAAAATATCTAAGCATAGAATTTGTAGCAAATAGAATTTAGTTTCTAAACTACTAGGTTTATTTAAAAAAAAATTATTTGGTGAAAATTTGAAATTTCAACGTAGTAGTACTTAAATTTCAGGGAAAGGATAAGAAGTAGGTGTCTATCTAACCACCTTAACCACAATAAAATGATAAAATTTGGTTATAATATTTTAGATATAAGTAGAGGACTCATTTCCCAATGTAAATATTATTTTTTTGTAATTTTTTTCCAAGTAAATAATTAATTATGAATTTTTTATTACAACTTTTATAAAATATAAAAACTTGTATGCCTGACCACCTTAGCTTGGTCAAAAATTCATGAAATTCATTGTTTTTTAAATCTTATAGAATGCAAGGCACAGAATGTGATGTATGTTTCAAATTCAAAAAATGTGATACCGTTTGAAAGCTAGAGATGTGTTTCAATCATCCTATCAATTAGGACTTTAGTCATAATTCAAATAGAAAATGAATAATAATTATTTATTAAATTCAAAGTAAAGCATAATTTATATTGTTGGAAAGCTGAGAATATCCTTTAAAAATACTTTTCATTTCATCAATTCTGGGTTAAGAAAAAGTTGTCAGTCACATACCTACACATACCCATCATATCACCACTTTTTGGCCCATCATGATATTGCACATACCCAGGGAGCATAGGCGGAGATGTTCCATTGCTCGCAAGTTACATGATGAGTTAAGTAAAGAAAATCAAAATCTAATCTTGACTATAGCAATGCATGATGACCCTCCTCCCCAAAACGACCCTATGCAAGAATCACAAGAGATGAAATCTTCAATGGACATTATCATTTTTCCTCCTATTGTGATTAATGTTGATGACGATGATGGGATTGCTAAAATTGACAAAGAGGTGCATAATGAATTGAACACATTATTTTCCCCCTCAATGAGCTTAAACAAGAAATCTCCTATACAGAGTGATGAACCTAGTACTTCTCTTAATTGGGCAATTGCTCTTGTCCCTTTAGCTATCTTTCCACCTTTGGTATACAATGAACATGATTGAGAGGCAGATGACTTGCTCGATAGTTTACTCACATTTTCCTTACTAGTATTTTGCATTTCATTTTCTTCATGACGATAAGCGCCCGACGAGAAGAGAAAGCGAATTCTCGATAATTTACGCGAGTTCATGATGAAAGCGACGCGGGAAAAAAAAAAAGCGAATGATAGATCTTGTCTATTGATCGATGGATTTGATGGAGACTGGCATCTATGTTGACTCCAGGTGACGGATGCCGGAGTTTTGATGATGGCATGATGATCTGATGTTCTTTTCGATCTTGACCTACTGATTTTATTTCTTAATTTTTATTTTTTCTATATTTTTATTTTAATGATCTAGGCATTGAGACATTCACATCTCCTTCCAAGGCAACCAAAAATCCTTTTTCTTTTTTCTTTTTTCAAATTTTCATTTATCTTTTTTGTTTCCCTTTTAGATTTGACTCAGTTACAGGCACCCTAGATGTCTCTTCCATGTTGACCCAAGAGAATTTTCTTATTTTTCCTCTCTTTGTGTCATTCTTCCAATTCTGTGTATTTGGGGGATGATAACAGTTCCAAGCTCTCTAAAAACATTACAGAAAAGAATATACTAACCCAAAATCCATAGATCCCTTATGTGTTTGGTGTTTTCATTTTGGGGGTAATCCGTTTCTTTTATTTTTCTCTTGCATTACATAGCCTTACTCAGAAACATATGACTTGGCATAGGGATTTCCAAGTTGGCTCTCATGTCTTCTTTTTTGTTAGCATTTTTCATTTGTCTATTTTAAATTAATTTCTCATAGAATGGTGTTTAGCAGTTTTTTTAAAGTGGGGGCATACATTGGCATTATTATTTTGCATTTTTCATTTTTCTTGGTTCTTTGTGCAACCTTCTTACTTCATACAATGCATTTGTTTATTTGTGGATGACATTGGGTGTGATTTCCTTCATGAGCATGGTCTATCTTAGCATATTACATTCCTCTCTTGGAGACATTAGGTACAATGTTCCCTAAGTTAAATACCTCACATGATCTAAGCAAGACTCCTTTGAACATTCTTTGCATGTTGCATTTTTCATTTGTTGTTATATGGCCACCTTACATAACACAGCTTGCATGCCTATGGAGCCATCATGTTTTCTCATGAGCTCTAAGCATATGAAGTTTTGCTTGTATCATGAAGCACAAAAGACCATTTTTCTTTTTGTGGCACCTTATTAAAGTTATTAGTAGGTATAACTTTGGTATGGTTGAACGAGAAGCCCATTCTGAGGCATGACTTTCCCAATAGCCACCTATGTGTGTATGTTTCTCACCTTTTAGGCCTTCTCATCTAGCAGACAACCATGAGTTCCATTACCTTAGAGTGAGTAGGTATTTTACCTAACATATAGCTTAGATCTGATCCACATCATGCTAGACAAATGATTGAATTTTGATCTGATTCTTTCTTTCCCTTTTTCTTTTTCTCTCTTTCATATTTGGCATTGTATGTGTGTTCCTTTTCGTTGTTCTTGATATCATTTTCATGTGTGTTCCCTTGTTCTTATGTTAGGTTTGTCATGAGATCTTGATCTTGGGGGCTTGATCACCCCTCTTGATCATCCTTGTCCCATCTTGCTAGGATTGGTTCATGGGAACCCCTCTTGATGCACGTTAGTCTACTTTAGTGTGAGTTTGAGATAGGTTCATCTTCTCACTAAAGTGGGGACTAAATATGGACATCGAAAAAGTAACCCATCTACTTTTTTTGTCTCATTTAGGCCCTCCTTGTGATTTTGGCTTAATTGCACCTTGATTTAATGTTGTGATGTGGGTAACATATTCACATTAGGTCTTGGCCCCTTGTGACCTAAAAATAACTCAAATGGTACCTTACTTAAGTTTTGTAAAGTGTTGTAACACACTTTCACACTTTTCTAAGGTCTTATTAATATATTTCACCTAAATAACCCCTTTTCATCATTTACCATACCTTATTTCAAAGTGTTGTAAAGTGTTGTAACAAAATTTCACACTTTTCTAGGTTTGTAATTTGAATAATTGGACCTTCTTATACTTCAATTGGCCCTATTTTACATCTGTGGGACTTACTTATGTGTATTTTTGAAAATAATCCTCATAAACATCGTTTAAAACACTTAAATCTTGAAACCCACCTCAAATGCCCTAGGTGGGACCCATTCGCCCAAAGTGGTAAATGAGTCCCCTTTGGCACAAAATTCAAAATTAATTAAAATTTCAGGGAAGTTTTTATTTTCTAAGATCTAAGGTCAACATGTGATGTATTTTTGGGAATTATTGCATATTTCGATATAAATATAAGGTTCTTCCACTCATTTCACCCCCAATCAATCTAACAAGCAATCAAGTGACCTAACATTCAAACATTTTGTTTACAAGAGAATTCAAGCACTTTGGAGACATTAATCACATGTTTTCACCATTCTACTTCAAGGGTTTGGTGAGTTGTAGCATCATTAATTGTTCATTCAGCATTCTCCATTCTATTTTATTTCATTTCAAGGGTTTAATTACCAACAAGGGGTTTGACTAAGGAAAAACCCTATTCACTAACCCTACAACATTTTTTCCCTCTCTTTGCATGTGATTTGTAGGTTTAGGTTGTATATTTTTCAAAGAGAAAGATTGGAAAAGTTTTCATCAAGTTGTATAAGCCATTCAAAGTTTTTAAAGTCCTAAGAGAAGCTTGGAGAAGACCTACAAATTGAATTCTACAGTTTCAAACCTGGATCTCTATTAGGAGAAGAAGAGCAGACTAAAGGCCACAATTTGCTATTTTGAATTCCTAGAAATCCAAAGGTGGATTGATTCACCACTATTGGTAAATGAGTCCCACTACCCAGGCCTAAACAAGAAGTTTGTAGATTTGAGTACCCTCTTTCCTGAAACCTATTTCGGCATGGTTTTCCCAAAACTGGACTAAGTCACCCAGCTTGGTGTATGAGTCCTAGTTGGAAGCAATAATGAATTATTTAGGATTCTAGAGCTCCTTCCCATCTCTCTTCAGTCTCTAGGTGCACACTATCAATTTCATAAGTTTATGTTATAGTCTACTTGCATTTCTATGTTCTTTTGCATATCACATTATGTTTTCAAACATCTTGCATTTTCCAAGTTTAGACATGGTGGTGAACCCATTTCTTGTATCATTCATCTCCAAGGATATATTATAGTTATATCTCTCACATCCTTCATTGGGTTGATATCTCTAGCTTATCCTTGAATGTGAGCATTGAAAAATTGGATCCCTCTTCTCTTCTTCCCATTTTGTGTGAAGAAGGAAGTTGTGCATCCATTTCCAGTGTTCACACCTATGTTATTTTCATTTAGGACCTAGGATCCCTTTTTTATGTTCATTTTGTTGAACTTGGCATTTGAATCATAACTTTTTGATTCATTGCATTACTTTGCATCTTTCATTTGGGTTTTATCTTTTCATCATTAAAGCATAAAAAGGCAAAAATTGTATAACATATTGCAACATAAGTTAAATTAGGGTTTTTTTCAATCATATTTTGATCTAATTTACATTCATTAGGTAGTTAAATTTTAAAATTATTTATTTCATTTCAATTGTATCTTTCATTTAAGCCTAAAAAGTGAAAATTTTCTATTTGTTACAATTTTTCATCAAATCATCATTTTTTGAATTTTGCATCTTAGGCCAAGTCAATTATTGCATGATTAAGATCTAAATATTTCATTCAAAATAATCCTTTATTGTTGCATATTTACATTTGAATCACATTGTCTTAAATTGGAAAATATTGCATTGATTGAAACATTAGGAGTTAATAAAAAGTTTTAAAATGAGAAGAGCGCAAGATGATGGTGTTGGGTGGGAATCTCATGCTTCATGTCCTCTAGTGTGAGATGTTTTTGGAATTTCTAGTGGTCCTATTAGGTAGGGTGTGTATCCTAATGGTAGTCACGGGCACTATGGATCACCATTTGTCCCTTCCCCTATTTCTCAAAAGGTACTTTCACCACCAAACTAGAAAACTCTTTTTGAGGGCTCCCAAAAGTATTGGTCTACTAGTGTTGGGGTACAAATTCTACATTCTAAGGAGGGTACCACCATTAAGGTTTTGGATCCTTTCATTGATTATTATTTTGCTAAAATGGAAAACTCTCTTATCAATAGATTTGTGGGGAGGCATCATAACATTGAATCTATTAGGAAATAGGACTCCTCACATTGGTGTGTCAATGGCTCAGTTTCTATTTCAGCTCTCTCAAAGGACTGTTTATGCTTCAACTTCACTCTTCAAGAGAAATGTTTGGTTGTCTTGACTAGGGGTCATGTTATTTAGCAAACAGAGTCTTGCTTTGTGCAAATGGTTCTCAGGCTTCAATCCTTCTGCTCACTTGGTGGTTGCGCTTCCTACCTGGGTTCGACTTCTAGGACTCCCCATGGAATTTTAGGATGAGGAGATTATTGGTAGTGTTTCCAAATCTTTTGGAAAATTTTTCTATCTGAACTATGTTATGAAGGAACAATCTAGGTTGGTGTTCTCTCCTTTCTATCTCAATATTGAACTGAACAAAGCTTTGTCCACCTTGGCCATTCTGGAGTCTTGGCTTGGCAAGTGGTCTTAATCCATTGAATATGAAAACTCTACTTTTCTTTTTCAACTTTGTTCTTATATTGGTTATCTCTACAATGCCTATCCTAAAATAATGCATACAGTTTCCACCCCTATGGAAAAAGGCAAGATGGTGGTTCCTTGGTCCTCTTGGCTTGAATGTAGGAATTATTTTCCTTTTCCTCCAAAATTGGTGGTTGTGTTGGCCTCACTTATTGGCCATGTGACAACCCCTTTGGTTCATGTTTTGAGTGGCAAGGTCAGCCTCTTAGAGACTCCCTTTTTTCCTACTTCCTCCTCCTCCATCATGCCTACACCCTTCGAGTCTGCCCTTCTCACTCAGGATCCCCTCTCTCTACTTTTCTCCCTATCCCTAATTATTGATCAGTGTATCCCTATTGAATCCTCTCTACTGGTCTCTAACCCCTTACCATAGGATTTACAATGGGTGACCTCCCCTCTACTGATCATGAAGCCTTTATTGGAGCATGCAAAGGTGGAGGTTCTGTCCCTTATGGTTTCTTCCTCAGTTCTAGTTATTCCTTGTGTAGATCCTCCAATTCCAACCCCAATGGTGTTAATAGCTTCACCAAAGGGGGTGTCCACCCTGATGCTAGATGGTTCTCTAAACTTTCCTAAATAGGGTGGTATGAGGAAGTTAGTGAATTTTGGGACCATTTCTAAGGCTGATAGGAATTATACTAAATCTACCATACAGAATAATACAGCTAGAGATATTGCTAATGGGAACCTAAAAACATTAGAGAAATTCCACTCCAAAAAAAAAAAAGAAATGTTTATTCTCTCATTGAACATCTGAGGGATCAATAGTCTTCATAAGAAGCATATTATCAGGGATCTTATCTAAGAGTTTAGGCCTGACATTTTACAATTACAAGAAACTAAAATGACTTCTACTAATTTTGAGAAATCTAGTAAATTTATTTAGCCTAATTCCCTCTACTTGGTTGATGTAGAGGGGGATTCTAGGTGGATATTCACAATGTGGAAACCTTTTCTTAAGGGTTCTTTTTTTTCTATGGAGAAAAAAACCTTAATGTTCATTTCTCTCAAATTTCTTATCTTCACAAATGTATCCTTTCCAATTTTTATGTGTCAAATATTTTTGTTATCAAAAGAAATACTTGGTACACTTTTTTGGATAGTATAAGTTGCTTTCTTCTTAACCACTAGATGGTGATGGGTGATTTTAATACCCCCTCTTTCTCTCTAAGATGTTAGGTGGTATTATAGATCTAACTGACAATATGTTGGATCTTAATTACTTCCTTTTTGATGGAGGATTATCTAATCTTGATCTTGAGGGAAATTATTTCAGCTGGTCCAACAAACAGGTTGGTGATAAGATTATTTAGGTTAGACTTGATAGATTTTTGGTATCCTCCAATTGGGATATGTCTTCAGCTCTCTCTTTTTCCTCCCTTAGGATTTTTTCTAATAACACCCCCCTACTCAGGTTCGGTTGAACACACCTCCCCTAAGGCCAAGCACCCCTTTCAATTTGATTTGATGTGGTTGAATCACCCCGACTTAGGGACATCCTTTCGAAGTGGTTAAGTATCAAGGTTTATGACTCTGCTATGTTTAGGCGAGCCTTCAAACTAGAAGCTCTCAAGAACAATTTGAAAGTTTGGAGTAGGAGTTTTTTTGGAAATAATTTTGATTAGAAGAAATCTCTTAAAGAGAAAATTAGACAGGTTCAAAAAGATATTGAATTGGGAGCCCTTGTGGAATTGGTTAAAAAGAAAATGACATTGCTTAATGACCTTCACAACATTATTTGAGAAGGAAGAATTTTAC